>JAQJVL010008258.1:0-20504 GCA_035578905.1 Stictocephala bisonia
GTGATTCTTCGGATTCATCAGATGATGGTGAAGAAATTACAGAACAAGAGTTACAGGAAATGTTAAAAATGCATTTGTATAAAAAGAGATGCAAAAAGAAGTTTTACTCAAATCCAGATGTAAGTACAGTACATTAATAAAATGAATGTGATCAAACACATTCGATGTTTTGAGTTAGTTGAAACACACTGACTAACATTATAGCTCAAGATAGCAAAATTATATAGAACTAAACAATTTACTGTTAAATTGTTGTCAATGCACCCTCCTATATACCATACACATACATACAATACTCTCTTGGCATTCTGAACCCTAACAAATTTTTATTGCTCACACTAATAACTCAAATTGTGATGTAAGTATGAACTCAAATATAAATGGTTCGTTTTGAAGAGGTATGCACGTTTCAGTGATTGCTATTAGTACTTGAACATATCAGCTACTTTATAACTATGCTGAATATCGTAGTTTCAAGATGTATTCTTTTAAATAAGAAAAGTGTTCACTGTTAGAGTCAAAAAGTATAGTACATTAAAAAAAAACTGTGTGAAGAAATGTTAAGTGTTTGTGTATCACTTAACTGATGGTTCCTAGGAATAATAAAAATAACACTAGAAGCACATATAACTTGCTCACAAACCAAAGCACATGGTGTATGAGCAAGCATGCGACACAAACCCGTTATATGTAGTCTAGACCAAAGTGATTTTAGCGGGCAACCAGCAGCAAAGCAAAGCAAGAGCAGAGATACTGGATTTATCCTCTTGTTGCATAGTGTCTTGTAGAACACTTTATTTTATGTATAATTTTCTAAATTGTAGCCAAAAGGATAACAATTTTGTCTTTTAATCATGTACAATTTTTTAACATATTTTGACAGATAATAGTGAATTATTTAAACAATTTTTCATTTTAGATTGTAAGACTCCCATTTACAATGAAGAAATCGGTAAATTTAAGTGTTTGAAAAATGTGAATAGGCTATTCATATTATGAAAAAGTTGAGGTGAGATTAAAAATTAGTTACGGTACATTACTATTTTTTTCCAGATACTTACTTAAATTTGGCAATTTGTTAAATTATGAATGGGAGGCTTAACATTTCTAAATACCATTTTAATTTTATTTATTGACATTATATCCTTGTTCTAAAAAAACACAATAAATTAACCCTTAAGTTAATAACTCCTTCAATATCCATTGTTGCATTCATTTTTATAGTTGACGTCCTTCGGATAGATCTTGTAAATGGCAGTTCGCTGGGTCATACGTAAAAATCATTAATCATAACTAAGCTGTATAGATTGCTACTTTTAGAAAATATTAGCTCAAAAGAGCAGCATAGAGTAGTTGAAGTGAGATACAGCATTACTCATCAGTGGATCGATGTAATACTGTACTTCACTTGCTGACTATGCATTATATCAGTTACTAATGAGGCAACATATAAAAAGAAATTTAAAGTTGCTATTGACTTAACTTTATAACAATAAATAACAACAATTACATTCACAAACCTCTTAACCCTTGCCATGTTAAATAGAGTTTCTCCAAATACAACACATTTGCTTGTTAAATAAGATTAATGATTATTTTTTCTGAAAAATAAATATAGTCAATAAAAGGATAAAAATAACAACAAAATATGTTTTTAAGGATTAAAAGAAATCGAGCAAGAGAAGACTCGAGCAAAGAAGACAATATAGCTAAGAAAGATTAACACTAATTTGAAAGTAGTTATGTTTGAACTGAGATGTTTAAAACCAAAGTGGATTTCAATTGATGAAGAAAAACTTTCAGAAATGGGGCAAATAGCTGAAAAAGTGGAGGAAATGAAGTTAAATAAGTTTTACCATTGCCATGAAATTAAGCTTTATGAAGAAAAGTTTATTAGGCTTTTTGAAAGCTTGCATTGGGAACCTTGTGAAGAGCACACTTACAAGAGATTGCTTGACAGACTGCATGGGAAGGATCGCTACATATTACCGGAGATTGTAGACCTCACTGAAGAAACAGAGATAGAATGAACAAGAGTAGCCTACATGGAGAGCATCAACACTGCGGTTTAGTTTTAAGATGTAATTTTGTAAAATATTTATTTGTAAATAAAGTTAGAAAAAAAAAAGAAAAAAATACTCCTCATGACCTTGAATTCTGTGAGGTAATACTCAAGTGTCGGAGCTGGCGCAATCACCGGAAGTGGGGTAAGATAAGAAGCTTAGAAGATAAGGTTATGACGTCATCATATGACGTAATGCTGACGCACACCAATGACGTCACACCCTTATCTTATCACAATCTTATCTTATCTCACTTCCGGTGATTGCACCAGCTCCGGCACTTTCCACTACTCAGAGGACAGAATAGAGCCTTGCGCGACCCCATAGCTCAGTTCCTTCTCTCCTGAACATACGTTTGAAATTTTGACAGTTTGAGTGCGATTACTGAGGTACGATTTCAACCATTGGAGTGATATTCCTCGATCCCTGTAATGCTCTAGTTTGTGTAAGAGGGTGCCATGATCAACACAGTCGAAAGCCTTTGATAAGTCTAGGAATACAATGAGTGTACTCTTTCGACTTTCGATGTCTTCTAATACCATATCTACTATACGCACGACCGTCAGATCCAGTTCTGAACCCAAATTGGTTTTTTGAAAGAAGATTACTTTTTTCCAGGAATGAAGAGATTCTAGAGAAAAAAGCTTTCTCGAAGACCTTGCTAAAGACAGGCAGTTGAATTGAAATAGGGTCACCTTTTTTTTAAAATTGGTGTGATTTTTGCTGTTTTTAAGAGGGAGGGGAAAGTTCCAGTTTGAAAAGAGAGATTGATGAGATGTTCAAGTGGATCCAGAAGGTGCTCAGAGCACTGTTTGAGCAGCCACGTTGATACGTGGTTTAAGTCATTTGACTTTTTTGTTGCAAGCTCTCTTAACATTCTAACAATCTCCTCCTTGTGACTGGGGCTAAGGATAAAGATCTCACTGGCCCCTGAAAAGATGGTAGTGGTGTATGATGCTGTTGATGACAAAGACCCTAGTCAGCACCAACCGAGGAAAAGAATCTGTTTAACGCCTCCGCGACTTTGAAAGGATCTTTGATTTGCTTGTTTTCAATGGTGAGTTCAATTTGTTTGTGAGTCGGTGGGTTTTTACTGTTGATTATGGGTACCGTTGATTACCCAAGCAGTTTTTGATACGTTTTTTGTCGTGAGCAGTGCTTTTGGTATGTCATAAACCTTGGCAGCCTTTTTGACCCTTTTGTAAATTCTTTTGTAATTTTGAAAAAAATGTTTGTCTGCTAAATTGGTTGAGTGCTTGTTGATTTCGGAGAGGAGTTTTAGCCTTTCTCTCGAGACAAGAATGCTTTTAGTAATCCACTTGCACTTCATTTTCCTCGGTTTTTGGATTAATGTTTTCAAGGGACAGCTCACGTTCAGATGGAAGTTAAAACAATCCTGAAATGATTTGAATTGAGTTTCTACGGGATCTTCGAGGTTGACAACCCCCCAACTCTCTTTAGATAAAAGGGAATTCACTAGCGTAATGTATGTGGCCCTCGTGATTCTAATGGTTTTTTTAATGTTCTGATCCCACTGTGGTTCAGGACCTCTGATAATGGCTTGTTAGCCGTAGTGTTTTGAGATCACTGTGTTAATCACAGACACCCTCACTTCTGTCATGATTGTGATTATATTGTCAATTGCTGTCGATGAAATATCCGTCACCCTAGTTGGTGACTCGACTAACCAGAAAAGGTTAAACAACCTTAAAAGGTCTCCGAACCTTTTTGTTGTGGGACTTTCAACATCCAGCACGTCGATGTTGAATTCGCCCATTATGATAAAATATTCACATTTTTTTATTGCATCGGATAGCATATTTTCGAAACTTGATAAGAAGATGTCTTTCATTCCGCTGGGAGACTGGTAAACTCCAATAACGGAAATTGGAGTCATTTTGGTTTGTATTTTTAGCCCTGCAATTCTAAGTGTTTGTCTGATGATTTAAAAGAAATGTACGGGAAAATGAAATATCTTTTATTACAAAACTGCTAAACCTCCTCCTTTGGAAAGGTTTCTGCAGTAATGATTCGCCAATTGAAAATTTTGAAGTTGTCAACGTTACTGTTGTTGAAACCATGTTCGGTTACAACCAGTATGTCCGGGTCAAGCTCTTCGGCCATAAGCAGAAGCTTATCTGCTTTATTGGTTGCTATCTATGCGTTTTGGTGAATCAGTTTAATCTGCATGCCTGGCTGATTTTCCAATTTTTATTTGTTAGATTTTGTTCGTCTGTTCGTCATGTCAACCTGGTGGCTGAAACTAGATTTTCTAAAAAATCACAAGAAGCATTTAAAACTGATTTTTTGTAGTTATTCGTTGTTTGAGCGTCCGTTAGAGGTGTTTCCTTGACGGCGTCAGCATACATTGTAGGAGAACAGAGCGTCGTCATGCGTGGATGTTGAGCGTCTTCATCACCTTCTCTCTGGGCGCGCGTGCCAGCAGTGGGGGATCGGAGGTCCACTGGCAACTCCGCCGGCTTCCTCCCGTCAACGGTGTCAACTCGGGTGCTTGTCAACAGAGAGACAGTAGCCTCGCCAGCTGCCACTTTCCTCTCAACCGTATGTGCATTCCATGTTTCGTAAAATCCCTTCGATGCAGCTCGCTCATTTTTAGGATTGTGACGTTATTCCTCTCAGCTAACTCCTCAATGTATGCGTTCACGAGTGCCGTTTCTTGGTTTATATCATGGGTGGCTGGCAGGTCATGTCGGCGACGCAGGGTTGCTATTATCAGATTCGTGTTAAGGAGCTTTAAGGTTATTTGTTTTTCTATTAGTTCATATAGGTTTCGCTGTTCACCCGCGGTGAGATCATTAGTCCCGGCTATGAGGACATCACAGCGAGACCCATTCTTAGCCAGCTGTGGCTGCGATGCGGTGATTTGTGGCAATTTAGCACCAGGCTTGCACACACCCATAACAGGAACACGTTGCTGAAGGAGTCAAGAGGTCAGATCTACGATGTGGCGTGCATGGCTGTCGCCCTTGATGACGATCAATTGGAATGTGAGGATTCTGTTGGTAGTGGGCGTGTTGAATTTTCGGCTTGGAATTAAAAAAAACCATGTTTTTTATTTGCTTTTTTGGTTTATTTGCGGTTTTGGACGGTTGGATATTTTTCTTGTTTTGAATTTTTTTTGTCTTCAAAAAATCTGCTGTTGTCTGTGAACTACTGATGCATCGGTCCTTGCTAGCCTCATTCCGCAGTAACATCAGTTCGGCCTGCAACACTTCGATCGTAGTTCTCAACCTAAAAATAGTTCCGCCGATGAGTCACGTTGGGTACAAGGAGGGGGCTGAGCCTTTGACAGAGGTTGAAGTTGTGTGTAATCGCATTGTATTGCAAAATCTACCGTCTTGGTGTGAGAATTGTTTGTGATTTGGTTGGTGGTGTCTGTAAATATTTCAGAAGTATATTGAAGGAGTCGTTGGTCGGATTCAATGCTATGGTCTAAGATAGTGGTTCTCAACCTGGGCGGCGCGCCCCCCTGGGGGGGCGTGAGAGAACTTCAGGGGAGGCGTGAGGGTACAAAGAAAAAAAATTAAAAAATATATATTTTGTTAAAAAACAAAACTTTTAAAACCATCAAATAAACTTTCGTATTTAAGTATATCTGGATTTTTATTTTTCATCCCAGCTTTTGCTAACGTAGAGTTAGCATCGTCAGTTTCATAATTTCACTGTTCTAACTTGAACCAACCAATTATTGACTGGAGGGGAGGCGTGAGCTATCTTCAGTGTTCAAAGGGGGGGCGCCAGTGCTAAAAGGTTGAGAACCGCTGGTCTAAGACACATTTAAAGTCTTGTTCGAGTCTGAGTACTTCATCCTTCAGACGTCGGTTTTCCTGGATCAGTAATGTTATTTCCTGTGTCGAATGGGATTCGGGTGTGGAAGTAACAGATTGAAACGTGGACAAAGATGTGTTATTCGGTGGTGTACACCGGCCGGCCGGCCGAAGGGGTGTGGGCAATAAGAGGCGTTAAGCTAAAATTTGAATCTGTGTTGGATGCTTTGGTTGTGTTATTGTGAGGAGAGAGAGAGGGAGGGAGAGAGGACTTAACTACAATATTTGAGATGAAACAACTGGATTTCATGGGAAACGAGGAAAGCTGTGTCGTCAGCGAATGTTGCAACCGTTACTCCTGGGCTCGTTAGAAGATCGGCTGTGAATAACGTATATAATACGAGCCCAAGCACACTTCCTTGAGGCACTCCTGAATCAATTCTTATCGAGGGAGAATATTCATCTTGATATTTAATTTGAAAGAACCTATTTTCCAGATAAGACTTGAGTAAGTTGTAGTACGAATGTGGCAATAAAGATTTTATATTGAAAAGAAGGCCCTGATGCCACACTTTGTCAAAAGCTTGACTTACGTCAATAAAAGCTGCCGAACAGTACTTTCCAGTCTCTAAACCCTGGCTTATAACATTTACAATCCTATGTACCTGTTTTGACCAGGTTGAATGACATTGACAGAAATCAAACTGGTGGTGTGGGATAACGTCAATTTCATCAATCACAGGCTTCATTCCGTTAAGCAAAAGCTTCTCAAAGACTTTAGACATCAATGGAAGAAGGCTGATTGGCCGATATGATGTAATTTCATGAACAGGCTTACCAGGTTTTTTGTATTACAACTATGTTCGCCACTTTCCATTGAGAGGGGTAATACTCCAATCTTAAAACTGCGTTAAAGATCATTGTTAGCAAAATGAAACCCTTTCTAGATAGTTCTTTTAGAATTCTGCCTGTTATCAAGTTTCAAATAAAAGAATTCTGCCGGGTGCTTTATTTGGACTATTTCTAAGTATGACGTTTTTTACTTCAGATGGCTTAAAACTATCTATTGGAAAGCGCAATTGAGTCGGAGAGTTCAGGAATTCCAAAATGTTGTCATTTCCGATAAGACGATTTTTGTGCAACTTGAAAACATTCCGAAAATGTTCAGCAAATATCTCAGCCTTTTCTTTATTAGTTTTGGCCCAGGTACCATCCAGTTTCAGAATTGGAGGTATAGGAGTCTTTGGTCGTTTCATGCCTTTAGTAACTTTCCATAACGAATAGTCACTGTCTTCAAAAGGAGAAAGTGACGACCAAAAATCGTTAAACCATTCGTCTTTTATAGATTTTATTAATCTTTTTAGTTGTTGAGAGGCCCTGTTTAGATTTGTTTTATCGAATTGATTCCTTGAATTTTGCCAAATTTTTCGCAAGCGGCGTATTTCTACCAATTTCTTCCGTACAATTACTGGATAGTTTATTGTCTGTAGGCTTTTGTGGAATACACTAAATTGTTGCTTTCCAAGCCGCTTGCTGTAAGGATACATTAATTGATTCAATTGCGTATCAATATTTTCATAGGTTTTCAGTAGAATATTAAGCTTAGATATTTCATCAAAACTGTTTTGAAACATGTTCCAATTGGTGAATTTGTTACAAAGAGTTGGAGGAGTTTCTTTGTTGATTACGGATGAACTGATTGTTAAAATAATAGGGGAATGGTCTGAGTGTAGTTCGAGGGAAGACTTTCTTTTAAATAATTGTTACAAATACATTTCGTAATAAAAAATCTAAGACATCTGGAATTTTGTGTGGGTCACTGGGCCAGTATGTTAGGTTCCCCTGTCGAAATAGCATCCATATTAAAATTATTAATTGTTTGTAGTAACTGTCGACCTATAGGATTGTTAAGCCGTGATCCACATTGATGATTAGCGTTATAGTCTCCACCAGAAATGAACCGAGGGCCCAAGGCGTTAAAGAAATGGTTAAATTGCACATTGTTGATGTTATGTCTTGGTGGGCAGTATACTGAAGATATTGTCAGAGGACCAGTCCAATCTTCTACAACAATACTTGAAGCATGAATGTGGTCAAACTGGTAACTTGAAAGTTCATAATGCTTAATAGTGTTTCATATCAAAATAGCATAACCACCGTGTGCAGTGTTATCAGGGTGATTTGAACTATAAATTGAAAAATTTGTAATTTTAAAGAAAGTTAAATCAGTGAAGCGGGTTTCAGATATTAATAGTATATCTAGCTTGTAAGTTGATATGAAGAATTGTATTTCTTGATTATGTTTAATCAAGCCGTTGGCATTCCATTCTGATATTCTGAGAAAATTATTCATTTTAATTTAGAAATAACTGTTGTTAACAGGGTAAGGAGGGTTCCAACCTATTGAGTTTGCTGTGTTAGGAGGGTTTCAAATTTTTCAAAAACAGAATTTATAACCTGGATAAGGGTTGGTAATTCTTTACCTGTGGAGGAATTTGGCCCATTTTTTGTTGCTTGAGCATAAGATACTGACTCATTCACATGATTATTTTCATCTGTAGTTGGAGGCAATGGTGTCTCAGATTTATTTACTGATTATACCATTTGTTGCATACGAGATAAGAGATTTTTGTCTCAAAGGTGGAACAGTTTTATTTTTAAAAATTTTGTAGATAATGCAACCATTGTAGTTTGCGGGACGGTTACACAGCACATTACATCTCCATTACACAGCACACACTTAGGTGAGACATCTTTAGACCAAGTACATGTAGTAGTTTCATGGTTTAAACCACATTTAACACACCGGAAGGGATACCAACAATATGACATATCTTTGGCACTTCTTGCACTGAACAATATAATCTTTTTGTGGGGAGGCTCAAACTTCACAAAAAAAAGCATTATGGCAGTGATAATGTCAGCATTATCCGTTGAATAGTGCATATTTTTTTAATCTGCATGGAAAACTCTTTCTTGTTTTAATTGAAATGTGTGGAAGCCAACATTCAGCTCTGGAAATGTTCTGACTAATTTACGGTAGACATCAGATGTAAGAGGAGTGATCCTTATCTTATTGTTGGGTAAACATGTTTAAAGTATTCATCTCTGGTTAGAACTGACTCAATAACTTGAACCATTTTAATAACATTTTGAACATCTGGAATAAAAAATGGGGGTGGTTTAGGCTCCTTTTTGGCCTCGTTAGAAGACGTATCTTTCATGGTGTTAGGGTCTTCCTCAGCCAGAATGGTAAAGTTATTAGATATTAGTATATCTATACTCTTTTTACCTGAATTGTCAGAAGAGTTAGGTCGACACTTTTTCTGGTCACTGTCAGTATTAGAGTACATTCTTTTATTCTTTTGGGACACTACTTGCCAAGGGACGTCATCACTTTGGTCAGATGCTTGTGGAGAAGTACGGATGTCAGGTGAAGTAGGAGTTGAATTGGTTTTGTGTTGATTGAGTGAGTAATTGTGTTCATTATATGAATGAGTGGTCACAGTTATCGGACAAGATGAATTAGAGTACGTGGAAGTTGGTTCGTTGTAAGAAAAATAGCCTAACCTAGGCTAAATGTAAACAAACGCTGAAAACAACTATTTAATTACTATAACACTTTTAAATCAAATAAATAATAACAAAGGAACAAAGAAACGCCTAATTAAACTACATTTTGAACACTTATTACAAAATAAACGAGAAAATATAATTAAAATAACAAAATTATTCAGGAAAAATATTAGAATGCACTGTTACGCACAAATTAACACGGCTGCTTTACCTGTATATATGTACAGGGAAGGTTGTAAGCATTACTTTATTCTTTATTCACATTTGATTTTAAGGGTTCCGCTTTATTTTAACTTAATGGTTTCCAAACAGTTATTTATTTAATTAATCTTAAGCTGTTAAACAAGACAAATAAAAATGTTTTGTATAAGTCTGTTTTATTTTACAATCTGTTAAATTCAATATAAGTAAAAAATATGGCATATGTACAAGCACGTGAGTAGGTGACTATTCAGAAATAGTGCACAAAAAAGTCTTTGAATGAGAATGTTTCAATTTTAAAATTAAAATCTGTACGGCAGGCTCAATACCGTTGCTCGATCCAACCTTGTGACCTCATGAGAGTTATCAAGCAAATTAAGTGTAAGGTAATTTTGATGATTGTTTAACTTTTCTTGGTATTTTGAACTAATCCGCTTGTTCACTGTCAAAATCTGAAGGTCATTGTGTATAGTTGTGTGAACGAACCATGGAGCACCAATTCAAAGTCTTCTTAAAGTTTAAACGTTCTTAAAGTCTTCGACTGAAAACGTTGAATAATTTCAGGTATTTGATTCACTACTCGTCTCCCAACATTGCAAACCATATGTCCAGACAGGTTTTAATATCATTTTATGAAGAAGAATTTTGTTAAATTTACTAAGTTTTGATTTGTAGTTTAGAAGCCATGACAGTTTTTGGGATTTCAAATTTAGTTGCAGTCTTTTATGCCATATATGTGTTCTCCAAGTCAATGTCTTATCCAGATGTATACCTAAATATTTTACAGAATTTACTTGAGGTAAAGGAACGTTGTTGAGTGATACAGGGGGAGAGTGTCCATGTCTTAGGGTAAATGTGATATGGCTAGATTTGGTTTCATTTACCTTGATCCTCCATTTAAGCAGCCACCTCTCAATATGGTTAAGACTGTCTTGTAAGTATTGAGATAAAATAGACTAAGTAATAACTTTAGTGTAAACCGCACCAAAATAGTCCGATGATAGCTGTGGTATGTGAATTGTGAAGCCCCCTCCTCACTTCTCGCCCAGCGATGCTGTCAAATATAAATTCCATGAAAATATTGATGATTTGTCTAAACATCTGCTGCAGCAAACAAACACTATCATTTGTTATTATAAACCACGGTACCTAGAAAAGAAGACGGTAGATATCACGCAACTCTCCAATGACGTCACATTGGCGAATTTGTAAAAATAAACACAAAAATATTGTTCTAATTCCCATAATTATAATTCCAGCTGTTAAGTGGTAAATAGCTTGCTCAGTTATTCAGCTGAATGCTTCTATGTAATTGATGAATTTAGTTACCAGTATTTAATAGAATAAACAAACCAGCTGATTTCGCCCATATGACGTTACAGTCTACTGTGCGTCTATCTATCTTTTCTAAATAGTTACTGTGTTTGTGTTATAATGCCAGTGTTATGGTTATGTATATTTAGTGATATAATTAAGGATACAAACAGCTATTTCACTTGATAAACATTATTTAATAGTACTTTCTACAGAATATAAAACATTTATATTATTATAATGCTATAACAATTATAGGATTAACACATACCACAGTTAATTTTACCACTACGTTCAGAGGTCTTTTAATATGATCATACAGTTGTTTTTGTAAACAAAATGTCAATTAAATTGACAGTATTGAACATACGCATACTTGTCATATATGATACGGGTGGTTGGTTAGTTCTCAGAAACGATATGGCAATACCGCCTAAAATGTCATCGGACTATTTTGGTGTGGTTTACAATAGTGTTTATTCTAATAAATAGGTATCAACGCAAGCAATGTGAGTGAGATACTGTAAATAAATTTAATATTGTTATTTTACGTTGTACACTTAACTTATTATTTATTGTCAATATTGACTGGCCGAGGTGTAACGAGCGCAGCGAGTAATGGGGTTGACATGTGAAGCGTACAGGGGATCCCCTAGTAATATATAAAGTTGACTCATTTGCAGGAGCAGAAGAGTGTAAATTAAAGTACAACGTTGCCAAGATTATAAGTGGCATAACATGAGTTTCTGTTTCCTTGGCTAATAAAATACTAGCAGAAGGAAAACAGTCAGTGGCTAGAGGACAGTTGCACTTCTAAACATCAATCGGCAAAAAAAAACAAGCCACGAGAAAAAATTGCAGTTGACGATTTTATTATTTGTTTTATTAGAAGGAAGCACGATTTCTATGTTGACCAAAAATTATGCCTACCGTAAAATATTAAATAAAGTACTCCAGTAAGAAGGTATTTTGTATTGTGGAAGAAAGTATTTGAGGAAGTTGTTAAGGCAAATAGGGTTCAGAATTCAGATGGAAAAAAGACCAATCAGCTCGAAAATGGTCTGAATGAAAAGCCAGAATTCGCAGCATGTAGAGGACGATACATAATGGATATTAAGCGCCATAGACAAGAAAACATTTATGTATTGTTTATATTGACGAAACATACTTGCATGCCTCGTATTCATCATCTTCATTTTGGCAACCAGACAATAAAATTGGCCAAGTAAAATCGATTGGAAAGGGCGTCGTTTAATTATTTATTGAATGTGCTAGAGGAGAAGAAGTGTCTGTGAAAAACGCATTATTGACATAAAAGTCTCAACAAAAAACGGAAGATTACCACGATGAGATGAATTACGGCAAAGTGGATACTTAACCAGTTATTTCCTAACTTTTCAACAAATTCTGTGGTAGTATTAAGATAATTTTAACTATAACAACGCGCAGGATTATAAGAAACCTTCATCTAGTGACTTAAAAGAAACAATAATGGATTGGCCTATTTAAAATAACATAACGTTTTAGCAACCAATTACGAGGGCCAATCTCTTATTACTCGTCTACAAAGCCGATATTCAGCCCACATATAAAATAGAGCAAATTTCAAAAGATTCCGGGCATGAATTTCTTAGATTACCTCCATAACCTCCAGATTGTTATGCCATTGAACTTGTCTGGGTCCATATTAAAGGGGAAGTGGTTGAGTGTTTAGGCAACTCTCTAGAAACCACGTTAGCACTCATTAAACAACTATTTTTTGACGAATACTCATGTGAACAATGGAAAAAGTGTTGTGAACATGTAATAAGAATAGAGGGGCGACTGTTTAATGGCTGATGCCGTGGGCAGCTTGATTATAACAGACAATGGAAGTAGCTCATCCGATTCAGAAAACAGCTACTCCGATAAGAAATCAAATGACGTTTCGGATGAAAACGATGCACAATTTATTTTAATGTATGTAAGCACATTTTATCAGTACAATTTATTATAATTTTTTTCATCAGCTGACGTAATGATATAACAGCACAAACCTATTATTATAGGAAAAATGGAATTTTAATTCATAGTTTTGCCATTTGAATTAAAATTTGTTATAAACTCCTTCCTTACTGAATGCTTATATCATTTAATGAAGGTTTCCTCTAAATTCCACGTTAACATTATCGTTCAATTTCACTACTAATATTTTCATTGGTATTTGTTACGGTTATTTTTAAGTAACTGTTATGGACATGGGCGCACATACTCGGGGGCCTTGCCCCCCCCCTGGCTTCCAGGGGAAAAGACTGCTTTTTAATAAAATATTGTTATACAGTTTCTTTGGACAAACTGAGATACTGTTAATTGGCAATCTTTAAAATTGCTGAGATTGTGTTAATTTCTACAAATATCACAACTTAATTATTGTTACAAGCTCCCTCTGGAACTGGAATGAGAGGCGAGTAAGTGCGCTGTTT
Organism: Stictocephala bisonia; assembly: GCA_035578905.1. Taxonomy (NCBI): domain Eukaryota; kingdom Metazoa; phylum Arthropoda; class Insecta; order Hemiptera; family Membracidae; genus Stictocephala; species Stictocephala bisonia. Next base: position 13,405 of record JAQJVL010008258.1, read on the forward strand.
ATGCCTCTATCTGCTATAAGCAGCCGCTTGACACCATGATCCAACCCGCGTGAAAGTTAGGGAAATGTAAATACCATGATAAATTGGGAAAGTAGAATAATACAATGCTAGAGGGCAGATCATTCGCACCGTACCCCTTCCCTTTATAAATCATCTTTGTCTTCTTCTTTCTTCCTCTCCCTCCAGTGGTGTGGTGTGACATGTCAATCATACTCATCAGTGCTGAGGTGTAGTGTTCAGATTTGTTGTTTTGTTTTTGGAAAGTTTTGAAGATACAGCATTCATTTAAGTTATAAATACAGGTTTATATCAGGTAAGAACTGAGTTATTTATATTATAAATAAAGATATCAATAAGGGTTTGATGAACATTAATTTTGACGATATCAGTGTGTTTACTGACTTGTTAAACCGTTGGTTGTGATGTTTTGTGATTACGTTAAAATTGTGTGAATTACTGCTGAGTGATATCGTGTATATTAGTTAGCTCATTTAATTTTGCAAACGGTATTCTACTCTTTTTTTATTCACAAATTGCTTATAGCTTGAGATGACAAGTTAAGTGTCGGGTTTAGGAAACAAGATGATCCAAGTTTAGTATTACACATATAAATAACAAGGGGGGCACACAACACACTGATGGGAAGTTTAATTTAATAAATGAATAGTTGGGTATATTTTATTTGGATATAAGTTAGTGAATTAAAGTATGTAAGCACAGGCTTACAACAGCGCTTAGAACAGTCTAAGCGTAATTACATCCGTTTGAGGAATTGAGGTTAATAGGTTATTACATAACGTTTGAGGTTACATAACCTCAAAACGGGCGACCAAGACTGACTGCAGAGAATAAGAAGATAGCCATAGATTTAGTTTGAAAACTTAGTCGATATGTGTCTTGTTATAACACTTAAAACAGCTGCATTTATTGCTGCATTTGCTGGTTATGCTGCATTTGTTTTAGTTCATGTTTTGGGAATTTATCCACGTGAATTCACTGATTATAAACCTTCAATGATGAACGTTACCTCGATTTTGTTTAATTTATATTTTTTGTTTGTAATAATCAATTGTAGGACAGTAAGTTTGGGATTTTTCTTCACGCACTATTTCATCTAGTATTTACATTATGAGTATAATTAAGGATATAACAAGATACGTGGTTCTGATTTACTCCTATTAATTTCAGATATGGATATAAGAAATTTCTATGGTTGGAAAAGTAAAGGCCGGCAGGAATCACCACAATCTCAATATCCAACACCGGCCAAAGTTCAGCGTTTAACACCGCCCGAATCACCATCTACACTATCTGTTGACTTATCAGTTGATATCCAGGCTCAACATGGTTCACGACAGTCCGAACTACCATCAACACCGGTTATTGACTCATCAGGTCCATGTGATCGGGATCTTCAGGCTCTTCATAGTGTAAGATCGTCGGAATCACCATTTACACCGGCCGTTGACTCATCAATCGTTCTCCAAGCTCTAGATGATTCAAGATTGTCGTTACCATCATGTTCTTCCTCAGCTAGTGTTGAAATTCCTTCAATAAATCTCGATCACGATGTCACAGAATTAGATGCAGACATCGACCCACTGATTTCACGTTCAGCTGCTGACCAAATTGACTTGAATGAGCGGCAACCATTAGTTGTAAATCACAGCTTTGATGTAGGCGAGTTCATGAACTTCTCAGTTTCAGAAGATATAAAGTACCAGCTCATTACAAACCCACGCGCTCAAAATTCATCCCATGATTTTAAAAAAGACATTGATGAAGGAGAAAACTAAAACGGCCTTTCCAGAAAAGTTGGTTTAAAAAGTACTCCTGGTTAGTTTATTCACCTAAGCTTAAGGGCGGTCTCTGCAAGTTTTACAGTCTTTTCAATCCAGTTTTGAAGAGAGAGACTTTTGGTAACTTTGTAATTAGGGCCCACAAGGATTATAAACATGTTCACGAAGATGCTCGAGGGCATGAAAAAAGCAGTTGGCATATCGAATCCACAGGAAAAGCCAAAAGCTTTTGTGAATCGATAGAACTGAAAAGAAAAAGTGTGGTTGAGCAGATAGACAGTGGGGTTTCAGAAATCGTAAATGCCAACCGCACTAAACTTAAATCTATTCTGACAACATTGGTATTCTGTGGAACTCATGACTTACCAATTAGAGGCAAACTGTCAGACGAAGGGAATTTTAAGGATTTACTTCTGTTTAGGGTAAATTCTGGCGACAAGGTGTTGGAGGAAAATTTAAATCACCACAGTGGAAAAGGAAAATACACCTCACATCGGGTACAAAATGATCTACTGAATATTTGTGGTTCTGTGATTCAAGAACAAATTGTTGGCAAGGCTAACAAATCTTCAGCATTTTCATTGCTAGCCGATGAAACTGCAGACATCAGTGGAAAAGAGCAACTGTGTATTGGGATACGTTTTGTAGACGAAAGTTTGAACTTCGTTGTAAAAGAAGAATTTCTAGGGTTTTCAGAACTGACTACTTTAGATGCTGAGGGAATTTCTACAGCTATTTTGAAGTTTGTTGAAGATTTGGGCTTAGACATGAACAAACTAATTGGTTTAGGTTTTGATGGCTGTTCTACAATGGCAGGCCATGAAAGGGGAGTTCAAGCTAGGATTAAAGAAAAATATCCTATAGCTGCATTCTTCCACTGTGCATCACACCGACTAAACTTAGTTGTCAATGACCTGAACCAGGTTCAAGAAATACGAAACTGTGTTGGGACTGTTATACAAGTTATCAGATTTTTCAGAGAAAGTGTATTACGGAGAAAAGTGATACCTAATATTCCTTTATTCTATGAAACTAGATGGTCCTATAAGTACAAATCCATAAGGCTGTTTAAAGAAAACTTTTTGGCAGTGAAAGAAGCTCTCGACACTCACGCAAGTAGCCATGAAGTCAACCAGGACACCAGGTCTCATGCCAGCCAGTTAGCTAGCGCAACTTCAACCCCTACCTTCATCGTGTGCCTACATGTGATGTCTAGATACTCTGCCTATCTAAAACCACTTGTAAACAGACTTCAGAACACTAACACTGATCTTCACACTGTCTACAAATACATAAACACAGATCTTCTTGCAGAGTTTCAAACACACAGACGAGGTGATGATCAATTTATGAGCATATTCGAAGACATTGAAACAGATTGTAGAAAACTCGACATTGATATGAAAATTCCAAGATTAGCTAAAAGGCAACAGCACAGGGCTAACGTTGATCTGAAAGACTTGACACCTAAACATTACTTTCAAGTAGCCATATACAATCCTTATATGGATTCTATTATCATGTCGCTTTCATCAAGATTCGAAAAGAGTAAGGACGTCCCCTTCAAAAGTGGGATTATCCATCCCAACTTTATGAAAAAGGAACAAAAGGAAGACTTCATAAAAATCATTAAGAGTTTGGAGAAGTTCTATAACTTGGAAAACCTAGAAGCTGAAGCCCGACTTTGGTTTGATTTATGGTCTAAGAAGGAGTGTTCTGAGCAAACAACTCTTCATGAAATTATACAAGAAACCACATTTTTTCCATCAGTAAGGAAAATACTTGTAATCTACCAAACCATTCCTCCTACAACATGCACTGTTGAGCGCTCATTTAGCACTCTGCGGAGAGTGAAAACTTGGTTAAGAAGCACAATGAGAGAAGATCGACTTTCAAGCTTGTGTCTCCTCAGTGTGCACAGACGTCGAGCCAAGTCTCCTGGGTTTGAAGAAAAGGTCATAGACAGATTTGGTAAAAAAAAAGAAATTTACAATTTCTTTTTTCAACAAACTATTAGTTTTATGTGAATCGACCTTATAATTGCTTGATTACATGTTGGGCCTAAAGAAAAAAAAGAAAAAAAATGGACTGTTAATGTCTTAGAAAGAAATGTTAGTTTTCTCTTTTCAGTCAAGTGTATTGTTAAATTTAAATTTTTTTATTTAAATACAATTAGCTATTATTTAATTTGTGTCTAATTACTGTCCTTAACACAAATTTAAACTTAAAAACTAAAATGTACTCTAAATTGAAATATCTTCTTAACTTGTATTTAAGTTAGCTAACTTTTATTTTTACGATAATTTCACAATACATTTTACAATACTATTGTAACTATATGGGTATATTATAGTCAACAAAATATGGCAAACCATGCTTCCAGAACGCTTAAAAACACGTTTTAGTGATTAAGTTTTAAAAAAATTTTCTGGGGGAGGACCCCCGGACCCCCCTTTTTCGTGGGGGGTATTCCATACCCCCACACCCCCCAGTAGGCTTGCCCCCCTAAAATAAATCCTATGGGTGCCCTTGGTTATGGATAGTACCGATTTATAAAAATCACTGACTTTACTAATACCAGTATGTTGTTTTATGGAGAAGTAAAGTAGGGTAAGATGCGTGTTTGTGGTTAAGTTAAAATTATAACCTACTATAAACAAATAGGTAAGTATTTTCCATCAATATAATAATTATTTTTTTTTAAAAAGATAGCTTTGTATTCCATTCATTCATCATTCTTTACAGGGGAAAAATCACCACATTATCAGGAGGACTTAATGCTCTATGATTGATTATTGGTTTCAAGCGACAAAAATGCCGAGGTGATTGTATTCCAAAGAATTGAAAGAAAAAGGTAATCGTATTGGAAATGGAGAAGGCCGAAAAGAATTACAATTCAACTGAGATTGTCCTGGCTTTATATATACATATATTTATTTATTTAATAATAAAATAGGATTTATGAATACATAAACTCTATAAAATCTACATCTATAAAATTAAGATATAATAACTTAGCATTGCACTTTTTAGATCATTAATTTAAATAATGAAAATAAGTGATCCTATTACAGATCCCTCAGGATCACAGGACATCATTACATTTATTACAGTATTTTTTTGTAGTGGTAGAATTGAAGTTTCATAGAGGCGTTTCACTCAAAGCCTGCTAAATGTTACAACTTTAAAATAGTAAATAACAAAAGTAGGTTATGTTATGGTAGCTCTACTCTAGGTTAATAAGTTATGTTACTTATCATATACATGTATGGTACAGCAAGTGTCTTGAGTCTAAGGGATTGACTGAAGTAATACTAGCGAAGCGTGATGTCATGTATTACTTAGTTTAAGTTTTTGGTTAGTATTGTATTTATAAATGGCCAAAGGACTTTAACTTTATAACTAACTAAGCTTGTGTGATAGTGGTTTCCATTAGATATTTGGATAAAATAGACTTACGTTTTCCTTAATACATTATTAAATAGTTTTTTTATTAGCATAATAGTGTTTGTATATATACAGTGTAAGTGAATAACCTTATGTACTTTTAAGTTTCATAGGCGTTTCACTCAAAGCCTGCCAAAGGTTACAACTTTATTATCGTAAATAACAAAATTGGTAGTTCTAAATAAATAAATAATGTTATCTCTCATATACAATTATGCTATAGTAAGTGTCTTGAGTCAGAGGGATTGATTGAAAGGGGTACTGAATCTTATTACAAGCGAAGCATGACAAGTACAAGTAGGCTACATCACTTGTACTGTACTTACTTTATTTAAGACCTGGCAAAAAATGCATGGAAGTTCAGGTGTCAAACAGTAATTTTGACTAGGCCTATGAATCACATTAGGCTATATTTTAAATGTAGGCTAGTTAGTCTATTTATTACTAAAATATGTAATTTGTTTTCTTCCCATAGAAATCCTTCAGAATACTTTTGGTTGATGTAACAGTATCCTAAGGTTTTTAGGCAGTATCCAAGAGTTTTTAAACAAATTACAGTGCCATTTATTACATTTTGATGTCCGTAATATTTGTTTGTCTCCTTTTCTGTTATAAATTAATGTAATTTAATTTTGGCAAATGTAATAATTTATTTGGTATTTATGTTCTCTCTAGACGCCTCGCCAATCTTGACTGTTTTATTACCAGTGGGTAGAATCAGGTCTATATTTTATGAGAAAATACTCTTTATTCTGCGGCAATAACATTTTATAGGAAAACAATCGAAAAGTTTGAAAATGTTATTTTGCGTGATTGTTTCATAATATATTTTTTTAATTTGATGTAGTTTTTCGTGCTGAACACAAATTTGAAAACTATTTTTGTCTATGACAATTACTTCTTGAGGTATGCACATTGTTATAAGAGCTTTGATTAGCCACCAAAAACAATTTCTCTCATATTCCTGCCAGAGTGACGGCCTTTATGGAGGCCAGGCAACCGAATTTAGTGCAAATTGTGAATTTTTGTTGAGTATATAGACGAGTAGAGTAAGTTAGGTTATGTTTGGTTAGGTAAGTAAAAAGTGTATTTTTCAGGCCGAAAAATTAATTTTGTTGGAAAACCAATTCAGCCATTTCATAGCAAAATGAGCCTAAGGGTGAATTAACAAAATTATATGATAAATAATATTATATAATACTGCAGAAAAAGTCATTATTTTCACATTCCAAAATAGTTATTAGGACTTTTGTTTTATTTCACTGATTTTTTGTAGTATAACTTCGATCTTCTCAGAGTATATCAAGAAGAAGAATTTGGCTGATTTTTGTCAATTTTTTAAATACCATTAAATCAGCTTACTAGAGTAGTTTAATAGAGGAAAGTTTATTCTTTGTAGTAGCACATTGAGAAAAAGGTAAGATTATTTAATTATTTCAATGTAGCTCAATTTCACTTTGATTTCCTTCTTCTAACACCTGTTACCAAAAAGATTCTTATATAATTATAATAGCTTCTATACATTACCTATTTACTTAATCTTTTGTTAACCCTCCCGCTGTTAGTTGTCGGATACGCGACAGCAATGCCGATATTATGAGCGTTAGTTGTCGGAAAAACGACAACTACGTAGCGCTTCGGTAAAACTGCCATGAAAACGTTAAAACCTTTCATATATACTCATATTTAGACTCGCAATCGTCATTTCTCTGTGCTTCTGCCAAGGTCGGTGTGTAGACGATGCTTGTTAGTCTGTGTAAATAGAGGATCGTTGAAATCTGAAACAGCTGGTGCCAAACCAGCTGTCGTCAGTTTCGTTGGTGCGAGTTTGTTGTGTTGTTGTTTTGATTTGTT
>JAQJVL010008259.1:0-20485 GCA_035578905.1 Stictocephala bisonia
CAATCACTCTGGAAATTGTAACGCAGCTGACCATCGTCGGACAACACCAAAAATATTCTCATTAGTGTCCTCAGGAATACCATAAATCATAAGACTATTCCTATGTGAATATTGTTTAAGCCGTTTAACCTCACGATCTAGGAAATCAACTCTACGATTCAATGTTTTGTTTTGATTGACCACTAGTTCAAGTTCATCTTCACACTTAATCCTAGCAGATTGATCACAAAACAAATGTTCGTCGCCTATCTCAGCATGACTCATTTCTATTGATGAGCCTATTTCTTTTTATTCCTTTTTTATTTGATCTTTATCTAATGTGTTTTTCTCAAGAATACTTAACACATTCAACTTTTCGTTGAGTGATTGCAGGGTAGGCATAGCAGGTTCTAGTTTATCACTCTCGAACTTGCCTGTGCCGTGCGTCGTGACTTTTACCTTTGTTTGCCATATAGATTTCCTCTGATAAGGCAGTGCAAGCTCCATCAACGTAAAAAGTTGAATAAGTAGGAAACTACCGCACCAAATATTTTCAAACTTCAACAGTATGATCCTTATTGTAAAACACTACACCAGAAATTTTATGAAAATCGGATCACAATATCCCACAAAATAATTACAAAATTGAAGAGCCGATACGACACAATGCCTGTCACTCACCACTCATCCCCACTCCCCAAACATTTATGAGTTGGAAGCATAAATGTTTTGGAAGCTGTGTACACTGCTGATTGACAGTCGTAAATCATACATTCAATGTTGACATCTTGTTTTCCGTTCTCAGCATCCTTTGTGTGCGCGTTTTGTATTGTTGTTTGCTCTTTTTTAGAGGTAAGTGTTGTGAGGTGTAAGTGATAGTGTATTTGTAGAGTATGTAGCGCTCTATTATTTTTCCATTTGCATTTTATAGTAAAGTGAATACTAAAGGTCTACGATGAAAAAAATTCTAGTGAAATTTTACAATGTGATTGCAATTGGAACATGATTCTGTAAGAATATAAAAATATTTATATTTTATCAAAATATATGATATGCTTGATAAATTTACCTGTTGATAAGAATAGTGCTAAACTGCAAATTCCAATCTAGTGGGGGTTCATTTTAATTTAAACCAAAGAGAACATTAACAAATATGTATTCAACAATATGTATGTTATCAAACAATTAGCAACACATATTCTCTTCTATTTTAGTTAAAAAAACCTCCAATGTTTTTAAAAATATTGATACAATATATACATATCTTTTGCATCTGTTATTCTACCTGTTAACGCAGAAATTGATGTGTACCAGAGTTTGAAGGTAATTTACTAATAAACTTAGAAGCCTAAGAAAAATACAGTTACACCAGTGTTTTCCTTGTTTAATTGTACGTTGTAAGATATGCGTTTTTAAATTTTATTTTAAGATTTAATAAATTTCCTGGTTGGAACAAAAAAGTACCGAAATTCTGCTTTTCATCAACTTACAAAAACGGGGTTTTTTAAAACTGTGAAGTTGATGCTCAGTGAAAACTAGTAAAAATTCCAGTGCCTTGTTGTTCAAACTAGGATAACAATTATTAAAACTTAAAAGAAAATTAAAAAATGCATATTTCATAACATACAGTTAAACAAGGAAAACAATGGTGTGTTTGTATTGTTCATAGGCCTCTTAGTTTCTTAGTAAATAACCTTAAAAAATAGGCAAACATAATTTCTGCACTGACAGTGGATACTTCATATAAGTAGAATAACAAATAGACAAAAATGTAAATATTCTATCACAATTGTTTACATTAGTAGCTATTACCTCTTGGTGTACTACCTTTATTTTTTAAATTTTGGTTCCCAGGAAGTTTTAAGCCAAATTTACTTAACGGTGGTAAGAAAGATGTGTGACACTGTGAATGCCTCATCTCAGGTGGCCGAGTACAACCCGGATATTCCTTACGATGATCTGTTGTATTTTGCTGTTGAAGCCTGGGAACAAGACTACCACGAAAAAACGCAACAGTACCTTTTACAAGTGAGCAAATCCTTCATATAAAATTTTCTGTAGAAAAATTAAAGATATTTATAAATTATTTAAATTAAAAAAACTAATCTACTTCTTAATTTTATAATTCTATGCAGATTTGTATCTAATTATAAAATATTTTCTTAATTAAAATGTATTTTCATTAAGATAAGGATAACTGAAAATTGCAAACAAAACCAAACTGAAGAATATGCAACTTTTCTAAAATTACTAAACCCTAACATTGGTCATCAGTCTACCTGTTGAAATGGGTGGTCAAGTAATTTATAGTGAAACATTAGCAAGTGTATAGTAAGAGTGACTATTTATTTAATTTATGTTAATGCTGGCTAATTTTCTTCCCTTCACTTTTTACCATTCTTTCTTATATCTTTTTTACTATTCTATCTGTCATCCCTTCTATCTATTGGCTTGTAATTGTTTTTAAATCCAACGTATTAATAATTTTTGTATATACTTTTTTTACATGTCCGAAGCACATCAACCAGCATGTTTTATTAATATATCTTTCAATATGTTAATACCTATTATTCACTTTCTCTTATCATTTTATTCCGTAACCTCTTGCCTTTAACACTTTTTAATTATTCAATTCGCAAGGTACATTTCAACATCTTCAAGGACACTGGAAGGTTATACAAGTATTAAACAAATACAAATGAATTGCACCAAATTAAGTGTAAAAAATAAAAAAAATTCATATATATATGAGTAGGGGAAAACTGATGGTACTAGGCTCACTTTTGGGTATCTTGGATTCAGGTATCGGCTCTTGGATTCAAGATGGCGGCCACCTTCGGACACCTGATGGAGGACTGGTATCCCGCACGGGTATTTTAGTGTAATGAGCCCCAACCAAATCGCTCATTATGGTGGTAGCCATCCAACAAAATGCTACCTCCCAAAATTATTAAGATTTTTTTTAATTGTTGTACTTTTTTATACTTTTTTGGTCCCTCTGAAAGTAACGACATCACTTTAATTAGAGAAGGCTTTCAATGTGACATACAAAGGGTTTTTTACTAAGTATATTTTATTTATTTATATTTGTATTTTTAAATTTTTTATGTTTATTATTATTTATTTATTTTTAGTCCCTGTTTTACAGTAGGCTTTTTGTTTATAGCTTTGTTGTTTTTTCTTTTTTTGTAAACAAATAGATATCTCTCCCTCACACCCTGGACCTACGGATACTATCCAGCCATAGAGTGTAACGTTCAATAATAAACGTACCTTACGAGGGCCCCGACTGAGACTCAGGTCTTACGGGGTTTAGCCCAGCCCCAAGCTACAGGACTGCCTCAGGACTTACGCGTTTTAAGGCTGCCTTGGAGAACAGTGGCGATCTTTTATTAAATTTGGACCGCCCTCACCTCGATGGTACAGCATTCTATACACATTTACACAGAGCTAGAGATAACCGTTTTCAAATTTTAGGAACGAAATCTTACAAACGTATCCATATTATAACAGAATTTACTTTACAAATTGTTTTAAAAGGTTGATGGTAAAAAGGTTTACTCAAGACTAACTTAACATTACTTACCTGGCATAGGAGTTACGGTAATCATGAAGTAGGTTCGCCCAGTACGAGGTGTCAGAGTTATCCGGTACTTTGTTAAAGTCAAAAGATTCTATCTTCTGTTCAGTTAGCCAAGTAAAGTCAGACCTCGGCAAATTTTGGATCATCGAAGTACCGTATAAATTATTACAGTCAAGGTAAAGCAAATATTTTGTGGATTTAGTAGAGTCAAAGTCAGGTAGGTAAGGATTGTTAGCCTGGGGAAACCGATTGGGTATCATGTAGACACCACCTCGAATCCCAGACTCAACAAACAAGTGTTGGTCTATGTCTGTGAGTAAGTCGAGTCTTACGTCGGTCATTTTCAACATGGCCCACCATACCAAGCCAGGAAGTGAGTAAACATTACATCGGTCAATACTGTAGTTTGTCACGCTAGTTGTTCTGAAATTTTTAAAGATGTCAGCTAGTAGTAAAACGTCTGTCTGTAGGTACAAGTCATGGTACTGTTTCATTGAAGTCATGTCAAAGGTGGTCCACACAGTCTGTGCATGTGTTTAGTCTTCGTCAGATATAGGTGTTTCTGTAAAGTCATTAAAGAAAGCCTCCTTGGGAAGAAGTTCAGTCTCGTGGAATTTAGATTCGTCTGTCATGAAAGTGTAGGGAAACACACCTTTACGTAGTAGTAAGTCCAAGTGTGGATCACCCATACATTGTTTAAACATTTTAAAGTTTGAAGTATCATCAGACTTTAGGTTTTTCACAAGTACATCCACAGATGTACTCAAAAATTGAAGGGAATCTAGGAAACGTAGTGACTCAAGGGTGACTGAAATGTACCGCCCACTAGTTGTAGCGATACATGATAGTTTTCTTTTTTGAATTTACCTAGCCCTTGAATCAAATGGCAATCATAACTTTGAGGTTATGGAAAAACACTGGAATGTGATCGGAACCTTTATAGTTTAAATTGCAAGAATTGTGGACAGCTCCCAAGAACTGGCCCGTTAAATGATTGTGATTAGCCACTTTGTCACCATTAAGCGGTTTAAGTCAAAGGTGACAATCATTAACGTTTTGGAAACAAATTTTGTCTTGTGGAGTCATTTTAATCTGGATATTCCTTTTAATAATAGGTACGAGTTCTTTAGACAATTTATAAAAGTATCAACAACTTCTGGACCATTCTAAACAACAAGTGATTTAATAGCTTTGCCATTACTGTCAATAATTAGTTACAAATTAATTAGTTAAAGCCTGATGGAATGTGGTTTACTGTACTCGGTGTTGTCTGACAAGTCACCAAAGGTTGTACAAAACTTTCAAAGTCACAGTAAATAGTAAATGGGACTTTATGTGTGAGAGTATAGTTTTTAAAGTACATAACCTTTTCGACCTCAGTGGGTAGTCTAGTCTTTTGTGCTACGTGAAATAAACACAAAGGTAAGTAATTAGTAAGTAAATCTTCAGTGAAAAATCTGTATAGGCAGTAGTTACAGTAGTAATAAGTATTTGCGTGTTTAGTGAACTGAGATAGCAGTCGGGACAAGTTTGTAATCAAACAGTAGTGAATAGTTATGTCATTAGTCAAAAGTATCAAGTTTACATGGTGAATCCTGAACTTTTCTGTAGTGATTCTAATAGGATAGACTTCGACTTTTCTCAACCAAAAATGTTTACAAAAATAGAAGTATTTAATTTTTAAAATTTATCAATATCAGTAACTTTAACAGGATAGCTATACCAGACATGTTTACATTACATTTCAACGATTTATAATAACTAATTCTCATATTTTGTTCAGGGTATAACAGAGCAAGTACAGAGTAGAGGAAGCGTTTATTATCATAATTTTTTTATATTTACAATTCCCTGTTTGGAGTGGGAAATTTTTTTAGGGGTGGGTATGTAAGAAGAAGCGTATAAAGGTTTATATTTAACAATGCAAAGATCTAAAGGTGAGACATTTTCAAGTACCTACCCACTACCTTGACTTACCCATTTACCCATGCTTTCTAAAACTTTGTCAAGAGTTTCTGAATATTGAGTATCGATGGAATCAGAAAGTAGCAGAGGTCTAGTTTTTCCGTGAAAGAAAGGTGAAGTGGCAATTTCTTCGTTATCTACAAATTTTGTAAATTTAATTTGAACAGAAATATACCATTTAATTCCCCCGAGCATGTTTCATTGCAAGTTTAATTCGGAAAGGATTTTGTGTTTATTTTCTGTGAGAAATGTTAAAATGTCTTTACCGCAAGTACTAAACTTACAGCAAATGGTAACCAGATTATTGTTCAAAGCAAATGTGTAGGATTCCATGGTTAGGTTAGGATATTACTAAATTTATTTTAATAGAAATTGAGAGAATAGCAATAAAAATCGTTATAAAATATTTAATGATAGTATGTGGTTTTTATTTACCAAATAAATAATTATAACATCACAGTATTTACCCAAAGTTCAAACTCTAGTCAATCAAATCAAACAGCAAGAGCAACCGACGTCTGTTGGGATCGAGTGTCAGAGAAAGAATGAGGGGAGAGGAGGATTGGTAGGAAATAAGAAGAAAAAAAGAGGAGTGGAGGGGAGACTAATCAAAGCGTAGCATTTGAAAATAGTCAATGTGCGCATGTGCGTCAAGGTCAATCATGAGCGATGATGTCAGCCATGCGTGTCATCCGGTCTGTGCAGCTGTTCCATAAAATCAGTATCAATAGCCAAATATGACACATAGAGTATAACTTTGTAATTTATAGTTGAATTAATTTAGTATAAAATGGAGTTTAGAGTTAAATTTGAGGATAGGAAATTCTCAAAAGCATAGTAGGACTTATTCATGAATTCCGAAGGTGGTCTCTATCTTGAATCTGAGAGTCTGAGATACCCGAAGATGCGCCTAGTTTTAAAGTAGTTTAAAGGTTGCCACCAGGTGCGCTGTGACATTTGTTATAGTGTATATACAAAATAATACATTTGTTATTGTATAAAAAGGGAATGAAAAGGAAATTTGGGAATTGGGTGGGAAATTAGGGGAGGGAGAATTCCCACAAGGTTGGTAGGACTGAGCCACGTGACCCGAAGACGCCCGAAGGTCGTCGCCATCTTGAATCCGAGAGCCGAAGATACCCGAAAGTGAGCGACTAGAATAGGATGCATTGTGGAATTTTTATCGTAATATTGGGTTTTAAATGTGCCTTGCAGAAAGTATGTTTCCCAGTAAACCAACAGATCACAGCAAATTTTAGCAAAACATTAGATGGTTAACATTTTTGTGGATATTGTTTAATGGATTTATGAATTATTATTATTATGTTTTAGAGATTAGAGAGAAGCAAGAAATCTGATCCCCAGGCTTGGGTAGATTATGCTACACTTTGGTTAAAGAAGCAGGAATTTGAGAAGGCTGGAGAATGTGTGCGAGAAGCAATTTCAATTGATCCAAAGTACACACCTGCGTGAGTTCAACTAATTGGCCCTATTAGTAATAAATAGGTTATATAAGAGTAAATTTGTTCATATTTTTTCATACATATAAAGCAGTTATGCCAGTACACACTGTGAAGGCCGGTGATGTCATTCTCCTCAGTAACGGACAGGCCTCAGTATGTTACTAGATAATGCGACAATTGGATAGATTATGTTTTCAGGATTCCAAAATAGTGTTCCCTTTTAATATAAAATATTATTGATTTTGTGGTATACTCAGAAACCTTTGGTACCGAATTCAAAACCGGGTAGATTAATGTCATTATCACCTTTTTTATTGAGGTTCACCATGTAAACCAGGTTGAAAGGTTGAATGTTATTAGTTGAGAAAAATGAAAATGCAGATTCTCACCTTATCAACCGAAGTTGAAATGTTCGTAGGTCAACTATTCGGAAAAATTAAAATTACAATATTTACCTAAGCAACTGAAGTTGAAAGGTTCTTATTATAGTAATTTGTAAAAATTGAAATTAAAATGCTTACCTTAACAACCAAAGTTGAAAGGTTCGTACGTTACTAATTTGGGAAAATTTAATTTATATTATTCACCTTAAGAAATGATGTTGAAAGGTTCATACGTTAGTAATTAAAAAAAATTGAATTGAAATCTCCAACGTATTTACCAATAAATACCATATCAGATGTCCTACTCAACAATACCAAACGCTAATATAGTCTAAACAACAAACTGAAAGTGCAATTTCTTCTAAATAAATGAATAAATGATTTATTTTCCATTCAATATTCACATAAATATTTACATTAGAATTGTTGGAAAGATAACTGGCCAATTTTTCCAGTAACATGGCCAGAGTAAAATAATAAAAAATATTCTATAAACATGGAAATTAGAGTCTAGCATCTTGCAAAAAACAATTGATAAGAAAAACATCGCCTTCTGCGGTATATTTGCAGCTTAAACACTAAGTACAGTAATTCAAAACTAAAAAGAAATATATGCAAAATCAAAACTGAAAAACCAACAAATACAATAGATACTACAATATAATGAAAAATATCCATACACATACATATACACACACACACATATATATATACATACATACATACATATACATCACCTACATGGCTATTAAACATTAACCACTTAAAAACTACAATTAATTTAATTTGAACTCTTGCTACATGACAAATAACCAAATGTAATCTGTATCAGTGATTAAAATATATTTACTGTGATTTAAACCAAAACGTTGTTGAAAAAAATCAGGATCTTGAAAAGAGAAAATCCAGGCAGTTATATTTTTACAAAATTCATCTAGATTATTAGTTTGTTTTATTTCTGCAGGTAATTGGTTGAAATATTTGGGCCCCAAATAAGAGAAGGAGTGGCGGAATATTGATCTATTTACTCTTAGCAGACGATATTGTTGGTTGGTATTAAAACTCCTTGAAATGATATTGGTATTCTCCTGAAAACTAGAGAATAGACAATAGAAAAATACAATAATCAGCTTCTTAGTGCCCTTCAAAGGAGAGGTTAGTCTAGCAGCACAACAATCCCATCTGTCTGGAAGACAAGCTGATACAGTAGAACCTCACTAACTCGACACCCGGTAACTCGACAGTCTGTGTAACTCGACAGTCATTGGAAGACGGTAAACTCGACTTCAAATCATAATAGCCTAGTGCACACAACGAGGGAGGCGAGGCAGGAAGTGGGTCAGTGCGCGCCGCAGACAGGAATTCGTAGATTTGGGAATTCCAAGTCGGGGTAACGACCTTTCCTCTGACTGACCGGTTAGGGGCGGGGGTTGGGGGATGGTCGCTATTGTTTACCAATCCGCTACGGTCGCGCTGGCGAATCTTTTATTCTCGTGTCTCTTCTACCTGATTAGTTTAGCGCTGACTGTTGACAGTTTGAGTTGTGTTACGTGTGCTCGAGTAGAACGGTTTTTTCACTCTTTAATTCAGTTATTGTTATTGTTGTTTTATTCAGTTATTGTTTTACACTTTTGGCGTGTGTGTCAAAGAAGATGTCGGGGAAAAAGAGGAAGCAAGTGTCGGTTTCAATGGAACTTAAATTTGATGCGTTAAAAAGACTGGAAAAAGGTGAAAACGTCGATAAAATAGCATTGAACTTAAATGTTGGGCGATCTACAGTGCTTGGTTGGCAAAAGAAAAAAACTGAGATTGAATCATGGTGTTTAAAAAGAATGTGTACAGAGTCTATTAAGGAAAGAAAGTCAATGAAATGTGCCGAATATGAAAAAGTAAGCGAGGCTTTGTATCAGTGGTTTCGTGTTCAAAGGGACAAAGGTGTGCCAATATCCGGTCCAATTTTGCAAGAAAAAGCTCTGAAGTTCTATGAAGAATTCAAAGAAGAGGGTGATTCGGGGTTCACAGCAAGCAATGGATGGTTAGATAGGTGGAAACAGCGGTATGGCGTCAAGCAACTCAGCATCTGCGGGGAAAAATTATCAGCTGATCCAAATTCTGTTGGTGAGTTTAAAATAAAATTTCAAGAGCTTATTGAAAAGGAAGGTCTTACTGGTGACCAGATTTATAATTGTGATGAATCCGGCCTCAATTATCGAATGCTTCCTGCTAAAAGTTTGGCTTTAAAAAGTGAATTGAGTGCTCTAGGTTACAAAAAAAGTAAAGAGCGAATAACTATTCTTGCTTGTAGTAATGCAACTGGAGAACATAAAGTGAGAATGGCTTTGATTTGCCTGTATGGTACCGGAACCAATCCAATGCATGGATGAGCGAAACTATATTTAAGGAGTGGTTTTTCAACCAATTCGTCCCTGAAGTTGAGAGGTTTTTAAAGTCTAAAAATCTTCCAAGGAAAGCCATACTTATCATGGACAACGCAACGACTCATCCAGACACAAACTTCTTGACAGACAAAGGGATCAAGGCAATCTTCCTTCCCCCGAACGTCACTTCACTTGTACAGCTGATGGATCAAGGTGTTTTGGCAGCTCTGAAGAAACGTTATCGACGTAAGCTCTTGTCATCGTTAATATTAGCCATGGATGAAGGTCACGAGTTGCTAGCTAAACTGAAGCAGATCGATTTGTTGGATGTTATCGGCTGGATTAGCCAATGTTGGAATGAATTAGAACCGATCACTCTCGTTCGCTCGTAGAGAAAACTCCTAGATCACTCAGGAAATGAGTTTGATCCACAAGAAGAAAGTGATTCCTCTGATTTGGTCTCGGTGATGAAACAGATTCCTGGCTGTGAAGATTCTGTGGAAGAAGATGTACGGGAGTGGATGGATTTAGATGGGGCCAGTGAACCACTTGGAGAAGATGAAATAATTGCCGCTGTGAGAGCCCAAGGAGGAGAGAAGGAAGAAGATGACTCAGAAGACGACACTCAGACAAGTCAAGAGGACATGATGAGCCACAGCGAGGGACTAAAGTGTTTGGAAGGTGCTTTGCGGTACTTGCAGCAACAGCAAGGGACGTCTGCAATGGACATTTTATTCATTCGGAGACTCCGTGATGAAGCAGCCAGGCGCCGAATTGAAAGAGAGAAGCAGTCTTCAATAACTACATTTTTTCAAAGGATTTGATATGGACTTACGAAAAATCACTACACTGTATATATGTAAGTAATAAATTTAAACATGTTTTTATCATCTATGGTGTGTTTATTTAATCAGAATCCTTTGAAAATAAAATGTTCTGGATAACTCGACAACCCCCAAACTCGACAACCTCTCGGTCCACAAAGTGACGAGTTAGTGAGGTTCTACTGTACTTGATTCTTATCATTACAAAAAACAAGTAAAACCGTTCCTATTGATCTCCAAACCACTTAGTTTACCACTTCTACTATCTCATTTATTATAAGATATCATGAAATCACAATTTTGACTCCACCAACTTAATTAAATAGCACCAACCCAGCCTTGTTCAATGTATTGGTTATCATTGAAACCTTCTGAAGACAAATCAATTACCGGTACTTTAGAAATGATGGCAAGATTCAAAAATCCTAAAAACCTGTTTCTGCTCATATCCTTTTCTGTAATCAACATCATAAACAATTTAAATCATAGAAGCAGTCACATCACTTCCAACCCATTTTATTGAAATGAAAAATAAATTTATTCACACATTACAACAAGATACAATTGAATGGCGTCAAAATTAAGTTTATAAGATGTTGTATACAAGTTTATAAGATGTGTGTGTGTGTGTGTGTGTGTGTGTGTGTGTGTGTGTGTGTGTATCGGTGAGTGTTGGATGGGTATACAACATTGGTCACAGTACATGTAGGTTGGATGGGTGGGTCAATGCTACAGTACGTGTATGGGTGAGTGAGTAGGTCAGTGTCACAGTACGTGTAGGGTTGGTGAGCGGGTCAATGACACAGTATGTGTATGGGAGGTGAGTGGATCAATGTCACCGTACATATAGGGTGGGCAGGCAGGTTAATGCCACCGTACTTGTATGGGTGTGCAGTGGATCAATATCACAGTACGTGTAGGGTGGTTGGGCGGGTTAATGACACAGCACGTGATGACTCGTCTGCCCACCAATATACGTGCAGTGGTGATGACCCACCTGCCCACCCATACACGTGCAGTGGTGATGACCTGTCCGCCCACCCATACACGTGCAGTGTTGATTACCCACCCGCCCACCCATACACAAACAGTGGTGATGACCCGCCCCCCCACCCATACATGTGCAGTGGTGATGACCCGCCCACCTGCCCATACACGTGCAGTGGTGATTACCCGCCCACCTGCCCATACATGTACAGATGTTGTAAAGTCTCTCTCTCTTTCTCTTTACTCACCTGAAGAGAGTACCAGTGGCACAGAAAATTTGTGTGATTTTGTGTATCTTTTGTGTATATTACTACTACTCTGGTGTTAGTGAACTTGTCCTTCTAAGGTAAGTTTGCTGATCTCTCCAATATACTAAATAACAATAATTGAAATATGCTCCATCTCAAAAAGGAGTAGAAAATTTGTTATTATAAAAAATGTGAAAAAAAATTAATAAATTAAATTTTTTTCGTCTATTCTCTTATATAATTTGGAAGTACTGACTTTGGAGAAAAGTTGAAGAGAGAAAAAAGTTTTGTAATTAAATTTTGGGTAAGGTATAGTTGGTTAGAACACACAAAATTAATTACCCTTGTTGCAAAATAACAATAACTTAAAAAAAGCTGAAAAAGGTACTTTCTGAGACATTTTTGTCGAGCACTTAATTTGTCCAAGGACCTTTGTATTCTTTGTCTATGTACGAGAGGTTGATATACAACTTAAAACACAACCTCTAGATGGAGTGTCAAATCTATGTTATTATAATTATCAGCTGATATTTATTTTTGTAATATCTGTTAGTAATATGGTTAGTAGCAACACTATCACGTGCACTGACTAATTGTTCAACAGGTGGGTAGTAATATGGGCCAATACCATTGTACGTGTATAGGTGAGTGGTTGGATCAAAGCACAGTACAGACATGTATGGGTGGGTGTGTGAGCGACAGGTTAATGTCTCCAGAGTTAATTAATCTCCAGGAGCGGCCGTAGATAAGGGGCTAAGGCGCTGGCTTGCCACGCTGCCGGTCCGGGTTCGATTCCTGATGTGACCTCTAATAGATTTTGCCCTGCCGCTCCCGTGGTTCGGAAGTCACGTAAAGCCGTTGGTCCCCAGGTTAAGTGTTAGAGAGGGCTCCTTAGCCCTAACTTCGCCTGGTAAAATAAGACAATCTTTAACTTTTACTCTTTAATTAACCAGACATTAATGGAGGTTTGGTTCAATCAGATGGTGATATGGTCATTTAATACTACAGTTCTTGGTCAGGGCATATTACTACAGTACTCCATCCATTTCAAGTTTGTAGTCAATTGTGCATATAGCTACGATCGATTATGTATTTAAAGATTACGCTTCTCTATTTCGCTATTTCAATTATACTTGCTATTCGCTATATATCTCAATTATACTTGCCAGGGGTCAATATTAGTCTGTGTCGCTTGTCTCGCTGAGAAGTCTGCTGACTCTTAAGGCTTGTGCTCTTCCTAAGCCAAAGGATATTAATTGTTACTCAGTATTTCTGTAGCCAATTGCACAGACAATTTGTCTTTTGGATTATGTTTTTTGTGTCTATCTTCTTGTATTTATTTTGATAACTTGTCTTTTTAGTAAGTCAGTTAAGATTTGCTGATTCCCGATCTCCCGATCCTAATATATAAATAAATGCTAATCCTATAAAACCCAATCCTAAAATATTGTCTCATGAGCTGCAGAGCTAAAGGATATCTGTGCATAAATGCAGCCCTGTAAATAAATAAGCTTTTGGATAAAAATATCAATGACATCCGTCAGATATTTCTTGTCCCAACCCCTTACCACAGAATATCAAAACGGCAACATTCTGTTACCCCCTTCTTATGCCAGTCATTTTATGAGGATTATAAAAAACAATTTCTTGAAGGAAAACAATCTCTAAGCCTTTTCTAGCACCATTAGTCTTTACTATCATCACCATAAATGTACGGTTGGGTGGTAAGAAATCACCACTGCACCATAAAAGGTTTTGCATTATTCTTCAGGATTGAAATGTCAAGATTGCACAACATATTATATTTTTTTACAGGCTATTTTTTCAAGGCTTACTATCTTGGCTAACTGAGGATTTTGAAGTAGCTGAGCTCTTTCTCCTGGCAGTCTCCTCACTGGACCCCTACCTGTCGGAGGGCTGGGTAGTATTGTATATGTTCCACAAACAGATGGACAAGCAGCTAGCTGCCAAGACTGAAATAGAATTTGGTAAGTGTTTTACTTACTTAGAACAAGAAAATCACTTGCTTGTCTGTTCCTGGCAAGATAATTATTTTCAATTCATTTTTCCATTTTTTTGCTAGAACATGAATAACAAAAAACAATTATTTACCATAGATTATATGTTTTTAAAGTTATCAATTTTGGTGTGTTTTATCAAATGTTACCACAATGTTTTCAATATTCCTTCTTACACACTTTTGAACCACTTTTGATCACTCTTTTTTTAAATTGAAACATTTATAAAGGTTTGCTTGGAACCCGCTCTATACATTCCCATATACTTTTCCAACAAATGATTCTTCAATCAAATAAATAATAAACCCTTCTTCGACAAATAACCAAACTCCAAAGAGTGAATCGCAAGTAATGTCTCCAAAACCATCTTTAAAATTTTTAAATAAACAAGTAGGTAGTATCTTTATACATATTTTGTAAAATCGATATAATTTCAATTGCAAATTTTAAATTCACATGCTCCTCACTAGCTGAACTCAAAAATATGGTGACAAATTATCAATTTTTTTTAACACAGAGTAGATCAAATGACCTGCAAGTTTAAACTCGAACATCATTTTTTTTAATACCAAGTTCGTTTGCTTGCTGCAGTGATGCAAAATATGAAGTCTTAGACCTGTCAAGAGTGTCTGAGCGTGTAGATCATGAGAAGTTGTTTAAGGTAATTAGCATTTTAGCGTTAAAAAATACAAAATTGAACTTGTTTAAATCATATATTTCAGAAAGGAAATAAGTTGTAGAAATATATCACTATGTATAAAACATCTGAAATTTCTATATAGAGTACAGTATAGTATAACAATGACAATATTTTGTAAGTAATTTTATGTACGTTTCATTAAATAAAGAGATTTCGATTGATTGATTCAGGCAGCCTATTAAAAGATGCATTCAAGATAAATTATTTATAAAATACAGTAATGGATAGAAACAAACAAAGTATCAAGAAAACAAGTTTTGTATTATTACGAAAATACATAGATGTAATAGATCACTGAACATTTGTGGTATATTCTGTTCCTATGTGTTCGTGTTGGTAGACTTTTCTTCTCAGGTTAGTTTGATGACCCACTTTCCCACCAGGTGTTCAACATCAGATCTAATGCCATAAACCTGAACTGAATTCATTTTGGATTACGATAAAATAAGAGCTTTATATGTCAGCAAATTAGAATTTCGATGAAAATTGTTCAAAATTCTTAGTGTTGAAAGCCAATTGATCATAAATGGAAAACTCAGAAGCCGTGAATATGACCTGATTGTTAATCTGTAGCCCAGCTTTGTCAACTTAAAGAATGAATTTAGAATTGATGGATTAACAAAATGGGAGTGTACTATTTTAGAATTAAATTTATATTAGCTTATCTTTCCTTAATGAACAAGGAGAGTTCATTGCCATTGTCCCGCCCACAGCCTCAAGAGTAGAGTGTCTGACCAATGGACCTGCACTGCCACAGCTATCACTCACTTGTCACAGCCCGACTAACTAAACACCGAAGCACACTGTTATCCTCAAATGATCAAAAATCAGCATTCAAATTTTGAATCCACCCCCTTTATATAATTCCTTAATTTTGCCCAACCACCTCAGTCAAACACTTAATTGCGGAATGGCATTAATATTTGCTTCAAAGCAAATACATTTTAATTGAATCTTTCCTATGTTAACATCGGCAGTCAGCCAGAATATTCTTGTCTTCTAATTCAGCTGTTATAATGACAAGGATATGACACCACAATTTTATATTAAAACTCATTAAAATTACAAAGTTGGGTATACATTTTTTTAACAAGAAAACAGAGTTTAATTGAATATATACAGTGAAGGTACAATCCCTATAAAAATGTGATAAAGTAATTTAATTTACATTTAAGTTGATATAATTTATTAAGACTTGCTTATCAATGGTTTAAATGTATTCAGGCAGGAAGAGTATGAGAGGTAAACTGTTCTGCAAGGACAGAGCAGACCCCATTCTCAGTTGGAATCCCTCCATAGCAGATCCTCAAAGAGTGTTCCTGGTTACAGCCACTTTCCTTCTCCATTTTTCATTCCCCGAGGTAACAAAATCCTCTAAATCCAAGCTCACATTTAGAATGGTCAACAGATCTCCTAAAGTTTTTATGCAGTCTTGTTTGCATTAGAAAATTTTACTGTTACATGTTTGTTAAGAATACATGACAGTAATATTCGGAGTCAGCTGTGAATTCACTCAGCCAGCTGGCACCGATATCAATCCAGCAGTGTGGCTAGTTGTGGTAAACAAGCATTTTTGTTTTTAATGTGAGTTGTGTTTTAATGATGTCTATAATTTTGTGTTTTCTTAATTCTTTATTTTGGCACTTATATAGCTTATATTTACTATTAACTCCTTGGCTATTTTGAAACGATATATTGTTTTCCATAGTTTTACTGAAAGAAACCAGCACTTTTGTTGCAGTGCTGGTTTTATCATAAAAACTGAATACTAAACATAATTTTAGGATATTAGGTTCTCTTCATGAAAAAAAATAATAAAAATTCAAGTAATTTTTTTTATGTACTACTTATTAGATAAACATTGTGTTGATACGTAGTAATGTGTGATATGTTATAATGTAAGTGCATATGATGTGCACATCAGATGTTTGGGCTTTATTTGCTGTTTAAATTTAATAAAGTTTTGAAGTTAATGTGTGATTATATTTACTGACTAGGGGACACCCCTGCACGCTTTGTGTACCAACTCCGTCACTTGCCATGCTTGTTAGGGAAGCTCAGCCTACACTCTGCAACCTTACCTGGGGACCCAACCTTTGGCCCCTTTGTGGAACTCGGCACACGGCCTACGGCCTCGCAGAGATGCTATGCTACAAGCCCCTTTATGGAGCTCGGCCTACGGCCTCGCTAGGGAAAGTTCGGCCTGTGGCCTCACCAAGACGCTCTGCTGTGGAAACCTTTTGTGGAGTTCGGCATTTCGCGTCATGATGTAGATCAGCCTATGGCATCGTCAGGATTCTTAACCAGTATGACCATGAAATTTGGGTTTTGGGGCAGTGGAACCAATAAACATTGTCTTCTCTAAAATCTGATGGTATATTAGTAATTATTGAAAGAATACCTTTAATTTGATACCCCACTTGGGTGTATTAGCTCGAACTATAAATATCTATAGTTTGACATCCTACTTGGACGTTTTATTTTAATATTACATTTTTTTCAGAGATTTTTAATTGTTGGGGCATATTTATACCTTGTTATAGACCCTTTTCAAAATCTGATGGTATATTTGGATTCAGGAGAAAAATAGCTTTAAATTGTATACCCCACTTGAGTAGATAACATCAGTATTCAAAAATTTTACTTTTTCAAAAATTTCAAATTTTGGGCCCCTGATACCCAAAATTTTTAAGATTTTAAAGCGAAATTCATATATAAGGTGCAAGTTTGTTACCAGTGTAGAACTGTGAAGGTTTGAAAATTTTACTCAAGCTTTTTCTCAAGTTAGGTCATAAATACTACCGTTTTGTGATTTTCCCCATAAGAAATAATACATTGGGGCAGTTTTGGGGTAAAAAAGGCAGCCATCTTGTTTATGAGTGAAGAAAGTAAACATTTGTAAATTTCCTGAAGGTTTGAGACCGACAGCTTCAATTCAAGTATACACTCTATAGGGGTAGGATGCCGGGAAGTGCCTCAACATTTATGTCAGTGAGTGATTCCAATCCAGCTATATATACAGGGTGTTTGAAAAGTGTGGGACAAAACTTCAGGAAATGACTACATAGGTAAAAATAAACAAAAAAGTTCCTATGAAGATATGTGTCTTATCTCGCTTAGTTTGGCGTCTGTTTGTCTGCATGTATGTTTTAAAAAAATACCTTATCTCCTAAACGGTATTAGCTATTGTTTTGAAACTTGACAAATATATTGAACTTTACACCCCCTAATATACTCTAAAAATACAAAATAATATTTTCACCTGTTTCAAAATGGCAGCTGTTTAAACATTTTAATACTAAATTTCATGAAAACTAAAAAATAAAAATTGTCTCAATACCTAATATCGTATTTAGCTTAAAAAAGCAAATCTTTTTGCACCTAATTTGTTACAATCGGACAGTAAATAACTGAGAAAATGTAATTTTGTGTGCAAAATTTGACTGGTGGTTTTGTTCAAGTCAATAGACACAAGCATACGAAATTTGCATTAACATTTAGTGATTTCCAGAAGTTTTGCCCCGTACTTTTCAAACACCCTGTATAGAGATTGTAGTGTTGTTTAGCAAAATGAGTATATTTTCTAATAAGTTACAACACTGCTTGTGATCACTTGGATGATAGATTCACAAGTGTAAATTTTCAGAGACTATTTATTTCATGTTTAAGATAACCATATTTTATCCAAATTACTTGAAAAGTTTGGTATATGTAAACAAGTAGTTAAGAATACATATACTGCTTACATATATACCCAATGTACAGTAATGTACAGTTTACATATACAAATGTACATACACCCAAATTACAGTATATGTACATTTGGGATATTGTACTGTCAATACAATAGAAAAATAAATGATAAATGTTTTATGACTCCAAACTACAAAAATGTATAAAATGATAAAAAATACAATTTTAACTAAATTTTAGTTATATATTTTAAGCAATAAAATAAATTCAAATATTTTTTCCTTGAAAATAATGTTACGGTTCAAAAAACGAAACTAATTTTAAGAAAATATTGTGATTTGTAATAAAGTTAACAATTTTTAGGTAAAACACTCCAAAACGAGCGATTTTAGGTAAAAATTTTTGGGAACTTCAGATGTCGAAACTGTGAACACTTTTGGGAAAATGTTTGTATTTTTTGCTGAACAGCCAAAGGGTTAAAATAAACTACGACATACTGGAGTCACTGAAACTGATCCTTTCAGTTCTGACTTAGAGACAGTACAAATCATGACCATGACTTCCAGCTTGAGAATAATGAAGATATTTAACATAATTCTGATAAATCTGTTGCCCTCACACCATCTTCATTCAGTAATATCACATTACCTATGACTTTATTCTTTGCCATATGTTTTAGAGATGATTACATGATTTTAAATTCTATTCTATGCTAAATGTTTAGTCATGAATTTTTATTTTTTAAGCAATAAGATTGCAAAGTTGTAATTATATATAAAATCAAGCAAGAAATATAAAAGTTCCCAGGTAACCCTATTATTTGTAACCTTATCTTTTATTTTCCTTAGGATAAGAAAAATTGTTTATTATTTTACTAAAACTACAATAAACAGAACAATTAATTAAGTAAAAAAATAACAATAGAAAATAAAAGAACATTTCTAAATTCTCTATAAGCTAAGTTACTAATAAATAATACATTGATTCAAACAAGTTAATTCTGTATTGTATAAAAAATGTGTGTTTGCATTTTATAACTATGTAATTATTAATCATGATTTATAGTTATTTATTTATAATGATAAAACAATTACCAACGATTAAAAATCTCTATAAGAACATACCTATTGGCAAAAATTCAGCCTGCGTCACCAAGAGAGGAAGGCCTATGCTCTGAGTAGAGAAAATATGAGAGAGACAGAGACAGTCAGCAGACAAGTGACAAAGACAGAAATAGTCGATGCATTCTTTCTCATATATACTGATGAAGAAAAATGGTTCTTTTATAGATGGTATGCCCAGCATGTAAATTAGTCATTTCAGATAGAGCGTACCAAAAAAATGTCTAAAGGTCTGTCGTCTTAAAAGATTTCAGCTCACAATCCTAACTATCAACAAGTGCAAGTTAGTGGATGAGAAATATGAGCAACAATGATTGCATGTAGGATGAATTTTGGAGTTATAAAAATCCACAACTACACAATTTCTCCCACTTGTATGTACCTAAGAGCATTGATCTATCCAATCTACTCATATGAGCATTTTTGTCCGTTTACTATGAGAAAGTAATGTTGTTTCGTGTGTTAATATTCTGATAACACATTTAGTGTTCATTCCTTTTAAACATGTCCTTAATATGTATAAACGATTTTAATATACTTCACTTCAACCAATTGACTATGAAAGTTAACTGTCTGCTAAAAAATTACAATACTTATTTTTATTCTTAAAGCCAGAGTACACATTATTTTATTTGTATTATTTCAATATTAAAAAATAAAAGCTTTAATTTAACTAAATTTAAAATCTGTGTTATATATATTATTTTACCAAGTAGAAACATTTTTTATTCAGTAATCAGACTAAAAGTTAATTTAATTTGCCCACTTCCTTTTATTTCATTTTCATTTATTTATTATTAAGACACCAATCCTCAAGATATGAGAATATATGTGTAAGTGAATCAGTGTAGTCATTGTTATTTAAGTCAACTGTTCCTTAAAAAGAGACATTAGCCCAATAACCAGGGCATTAAAGGGACTTACAGCTTAGCGTGGAATCCGAACCACATAGTATTAGTTTGATTTTGGCTAACTGCGAGCTTGATCACCAATATTAATAGCATATCTTCTCTAGACAACATCTGGGCCCTATCCACCACCCAACATGGACATTAAAATAAATATAAATCAATAAAATATTTTATACTGTATAAGAAAACCTGTAACTATATACAGTAGAACCTCTTTAATCCGAACTAATTG
>JAQJVL010008260.1:0-20493 GCA_035578905.1 Stictocephala bisonia
CTTTTCTAGAACCTACAAAAATGGGGTAATTTGCGCACGTATGGGATCGTTAACTTGGGCGTAAATAAATACACTCGCTTGGCTGCTAAAATATCAGAGGTTGATTTATTTAGTAATAGAACTTAAATAATAATAAAACACAATAATAAAAAGATTAGAAGATGTCTTAAAATAAACAAGTAATCACACAAATCATACAATAATAAAATACTAAATAGCTACACAATTTGGCTCTCCAACTCTAAACAAGTCTCTAACTGAAAAATACATGAACAACAAATACTACACAAATATAAATGAACCTGGGCAATGGTGCTGTTGGCAATGGACCTGTATAAAAATTAATGGTTCTATAATTATTATTACTTAGGCTACTTGTATAAGGGTCGTCTCGAACTCGAATTGGCTTAAATAAAAATAACTCCCCTTATTACGACTCTAACTAGAGTCACCAAGAAAATCCCTAAGTCCTGACTAGGACCCTACACAAAACCCAGGATCTTCCCAAAACACTCGAGAGACCAACGTCTCCTCGACTCTCTCTACTCAATCCACCAACCTCGTATATATTCAACTCGTCAATGCCACCAGCACCATGACCCGAGTTCTGACCTTCACCACACTTCTCTCAATCTGACCTCCACCTATTTTATACTACTAAATCTAAAATAAAATTGATATAAATTGTACAAAATGCTAATAATAAAATAACTATAAATATCTACTTTCTATCTTATCCTCATCTCCTGACACTACAATATAATTTTGTTTATGTGGATTGTTACTGGAAGAGATGGCGGTATTTATTTCCATAGAAACTGTATGATTGATTTGTAAAACTGAGGAAATATATTCATTTATTCATTGTTATATAACTTAACAGTGTTTCATAAAATGAGTTCTATTTTTTTAAATAGTTTGTAGAAACACAGTAAAAGTAACGTCTCACAACATATATGTATAACAATATATAAGTACAGAATGTACAAATGTTATGTTTAAGTTTACCTTCATCAGAACAGAAGGTAAAAGATTTGTGTTGAGTGAATTTCATTGTACTGTGTTTTTTTTTTTCGGAATTAGTTTAGAAAAAATTTTAGAATTTACCGACCACACGGTAAAATGTTGAGAGGATTTTAAACTGTATATCAAGATAAAATGCTTAACTTTTGAAAATTTCCCTTAGTGAATGTAGGTCCATAATAGACAATTAGCACGTAAATTAGCAATTAAACATTTTAAACTCAAGTATTCATGACCAAGTTTCCTACCATATCATTGGTCTATAAACACCTTTGGTCATTCTGATACTATTTACCAACTAAAGACAATAGGGCGGTAATATTGCCAACAATAGGGTGTTAAAGCCATTGTCCTGTCCTTGTTAATGCGGCAGATAAGGGCATTTCTCTCTTGAATAGGCAACTTGGACTATCTTTTAAATCATTTTTAAAAAGGACTCAAACTCACTAAATCCTTTTTGAGAATCAATAATGCACTATCCACGATTGTAATAGGATATCTATTTGGCTACAAATAGTTCTCTTGCTAGAGCACTTCTGCTTCAAATGCAAATGGTTACGGGTTCAGATGCCGTGAGGTACCCTTTTAATGTGCTTCAAGGGCTTGGACTGTTTTCTCTAAAACTTTTGTAGACAAAGTAAAAAAATTCACTTTAGTGAATCCCTTTGGTCTGAGAAAGGTGATCGTGGTTCACCAAAATGGATTACCACAATATTTGTGCATTTTGTACTTTTATTGTAATATATTTGTGCATTTTGTGCTTATACTGTAATATATTTGTGTTGTGTGACGTTCACTTACAATTGAACTTTGCTAATACACTTAAATTTAACAAAATTATGAAAATACTCAATATTGTACAAAAATCAACTTATGGTCACCGAGAATCGTTCTTCCTCTATCAAATGACACTTCCAGTGTTCTGATATGATCATTATTAGGAAATCCTTGAAATAGGAAATCCATGTTTTTGCAGTTTTTCGTAAATCGAAAAAAGGCACCTCGAGGCTATTACTTTTTTCGTAAATGTTATGAATAAGTTGCTCTAAATAATCGTAAGTTTCTTTTAACAAGTTCCCTGATGTTTCCGTTTTTCGTCTTACTAGGTAATAACATTACCTATAAATTACCTAATAAATTACCCTATAAATTACCTAATACTAATTAGAATGTTTGCAGTTGATTGTTATTGGTTATTATTCTTCGAATGTGTTTTGACCTAACCTAACAACCTAACCTAACCTAACCTAACCAAAAAATTTTTGGGGAATTTTATTTTGTATATTTGTGTAAGATTCTATTATGTTTAAAAGTGGAATATGCTATGTGAATGTTCATAGTCAAAGAGGGCCGCCGGTTCGCTCAGTAAAGGCACGTCTCTGGGGGCTCCCTGGAGTGCTTCGCTCAGTTCAGGCATCCAGGATACTTGACTCAGGTCACTTCGCTCAGTTAAGGCCCGACCATTTCAGTGTAGTACAATACAAAACTTCAGGGAAAATAATGAACGTAAAATTAGATAGTAATGTACAAGGAGACAAAAGCATGTTTCTTTGAGTTTGAAATATTGATTTAGAAACAGTTCCTGGAATTAGCTTTCTTTTTAGTGTTCAATTGACCTTAGTTATAAAACTTTTTATTCACATACAAGGAGTATGTCAAGTTTCGTGTAATTATATTTAAATATACTGAAATAGTGTAGAATATTTTTGTAGTTTACATTTGACAAATAATAATACATAAAAAGATTGCTGTAAAATTATTTATTGATCTTTATTAATTAGTCTCGAAAATAATATGAAAATAGAAATAAGTACTAATATTTTATTTATTCAACTAACTGCCGGAGAAAATCGTTCTTAGTACATTTTTGCATTCTGTAGCATACTGAGTCAGAATAGATGTTTCTAATTTCAACAACAGGCCTTTTAGAGAAATAAAGTAACATTTCGAGGTCATGTAAAGTGAGAAATGCAGTACCGACATTAAGTGGCAAATCATGTCATACATTCACACATCAAGGGGTCCAATCATTGACCTAACAGAGATTGAAAAAGTAAAGATGAAAAATAACTATCATAAAGACTAGAATATTCTAGTTTTAGAACTGGAAAATTTAGCTGGTAGTTCATTTGCCGATCTCAGTCTCAGCGATACCACTAAAGATGACACATCACAGCATGAGCGAAACGTCTTGTTATCTTGTACATAATGTAGATAGTATCTTGACGCAGTTGTAACCGGAATATATACATTCCAGTTATAGTCTAGTTTGTATTTATAACTGTGTAACTTATAAGTTTGTTGAAAAACTAAACTATGTTCTCAAAATCAAGTCAATATGTTTTCCTGGCACTCACACTAAACTAAATCATCGGATGCTTTGACTGACTTTATTAATAATATAAAGTAATTATAAGCGTTATTTTCAACCATTACTGGTGATGGTTCGGAAGTCACACTGAAACTTTGGTCCCCAGGTTGTGTATGAGTGGTGTTCATAGCCCTAAAGTTTGTCAGGTAAAATAACACTTCCCTTAATTTTTTAACTTTTAATTTAGCAAAGATAATAAACTTAGGCTCTCAGAGCAATAATACTTCAGGTGTAAATTATTGGTGATTTATACCTTGCTATTTATGTAAATTGTGCTATTTATAACTTATAATAACATAAATAGTTGAATTATTATAATTTGTATAGTGATTGTTTGTTGTGAATTTTTTTTGTTTGAAAAATCTTTTAAACTAAAATTAACTATGCATTAAAGTAGATTAAGTGTACAGTTTGTATTATATCAATAAATATGAAATAATACAGCATTATAAACAACAGACTTTGTTGCAACTCTCCACAAGAAACTCTAAGTAAGTCACCCAGTTCGGTTAAACTTTAGGAATACTGTATGTATTCAATCCGATCTAATTTAAACTTGGAAAGTTCTGACCACGGTTTGCAGCAAGCGTGCATCTGTCTTGCTATACCTATTTTGTAGTGAAGCTCATTGTCATTCTATGTATCTACTTTATAAAGATAAAGTATATATATAATCATATAATCAATGGCTTTGTAACAAAATTAAATTAAATTTTGTTTCCTATTGGGACGTTTTTTGAAAGGATGATTATAATTTGACTTTCCTTAATAAAGATTTATATTTTCCGGTATATGAGCTCAGCACTTTGTCGTAGGCATTCAACAAAATTAGCTATCACAACTATAAAATTCATACTTATAACTACAAACACTCCAAACATATAAATATTATTTTTTACATGACATGCTTCAAATTATAAAATGTGAAATAAATATGGAAAATACATTATACATTTACGCTATGACCGATGTTGATGTGAGGTAACCTAACAAAAAAGAATGCCGTCATTACAATCACAATACA
The DNA here is from genome assembly GCA_035578905.1 of Stictocephala bisonia. Lineage (NCBI taxonomy): Eukaryota > Metazoa > Arthropoda > Insecta > Hemiptera > Membracidae > Stictocephala > Stictocephala bisonia. The sequence goes on from JAQJVL010008260.1 coordinate 4,419, forward strand.
AAAATACGTTCAATACTTACAATTCTCATTTACCAATGGCCTTGATAATGAAAAAACTGGCAGCCCTTCACCCTAAAAACGTTATATTAAAGATTAAACCAACAATTGCCTTACTCGGCTACACCACAAAGAAAACTGTAATTTTTTGTTGCTATTTCTTCACCCCAAACATCCGAGACTGTTAAATTCGTAGATTAGAAACAAGTTCATCTAGGAATGTCATGGAAGTACAAAATTAGAGGTTTTTCGTGATTATTTTCGATAAACACATAGTTCTAAACAATGTTGGGTCAATTCATAATTTATAACGTATGCTACTGTAGAATTATATGGTATTTTAACTTTTACTCAAGTAGATTCCTGAATTTTTTATTTGTTTTCAGTAATGTATTGATTGGGTTTTGTTGAAATATATTTTACAAAACGCTCACTATCATACAAATATAAAAAGTACTAAACAATTGCAAACTAGCACAATGTTATTAAAAAATTGTGATGCGTACAATTAAACACAATCATTTTTGTATCTATTTAACCAATTAACAAAAATATTCTTTCAAACATCAGATATGATTTTCATCTTAACTAATACCTTACAAATTTATCTTGCTATCTTACAATATACGTATGAAATATAGTAAAATATCGATTATTCTAAGACATTTTTTCAAGGAAGTCTACCAACCTACCAACCCTTAGTACAAAACTGAAAAATATTTAAAACGAGATAAAAATATAATAACATAAACAACCGTATTTATAAACTGTAACTCTTTATTTTCTAAATTGCTGTATTAATTTATTAATTGAGTAATCTTTAAATATTTATGTAACTTTCTTTAGCCTATTTTAAGTTGATATGCCCTTTTTTATGCATTATCTTATGTTTTTCCTATCACAATAAATGAAAATACACGTTTATAACGCTTCAGATGACCTCTGAGAGTCTGTGATGGAATTCTTTGTCTCTTTGACGCCTCGGATGCTTTGTACTCTGCTAAGACTTGTAACTTGAAGTCATGGATATTCTTTTTGATCGCAAAAGAAATAAACACTCTTTTGTTGTGTGTATACAGATCCTTGAATAATACGATTTTATTTATTATTTTAAACATTGTGTCTGATATAGTTATTTATATTTATTTTAGAGACTATTTTAAAATTCAATATTAAAACAAAGTATAATTTCAAGTATAGAATCTCATTCTTGATGTAAAAATGTGTTAATGTATAATTTTTATAGTAGTAGGAGTTTGACATGATCTTAAGAGTCTGCAGGGTCTGTAGGCAAATTTGGATATTTTTTCGTTATTTATTGCCTAAAGTTGTGAATGATGTGTCATTTTAAACGTGATCATATTACGCATTGGGTTTGCTTTTGATGTTTTAAATATATACGCCTAGTTTTGAATATTGGTGAAAATAAAAACGTCAAACTAAAACTTTTTTCTGTAAAACTAATCAGGAATTAGCAAAGCGATTCCAATGTGCAATTTAATTATTGATCAAATGAAATTATGCACATTTGGAATAAATTTTTTTTTGAAAAAATCCGTTTAAAAATAACTGTTTAGTTTGGATACGTGTGGTCGTATGTCCGGTTCGAAAATAACATTGTTCTAATGGGATTAAAACCAACATGGCTGACAGCATCTGCAGACTCTTAAGTCAATGGATTGAATATGTAGTTTTGGAAACAAATGTTATATTTTATGCATTCCATAAACAAAACAAACCCATTTTGGATTTCCGGTGGTAGTGAACTGGCTATAACCACCCGTACATTATTTTTATTGCTAATTTGTTTACTGTACTAACGGTACATGATTTTTGTTAAGATACGATGTTTGTTAACATACGATATAATCATGTAAGCTTTGCTTTTGAGTTGAAACTGCCATTACCATATTCAAGCTCTATAAGTTTATTGGTATAAGATCTATACTGATGATGAAGGTAACTTTTAAAATAAAAAAAATCATGTAAAATTAAATTTCTATTCATGAAAGAGCCGTTTATAATAGTCCAATATCCTGAAAAGATGAAAGGTATATACTGGCCACTATTGACTCATCGAGTGGAAGTATAGTGCAAGTATTACGTCCACTAAGGCTTCCTGTACTGACATATAAAACTGACATAACATATAAAAGCTATTTATGAACCTCTTCATATTCAAATTGCACATTATTATATAAAAGCGTAGATTTTTTTTAATCGAGTTGTAAGCACAGTATTCTCTTTCTGGATATGGATATCCTGTAAGATAAATTTCTTCTTTTAAAAGTCAATCTTATTTTAGTTTTGTATGCTTGACTCGGTGAACAACCATAACTTTCTACAACCAAGTGTGGAGTATTTATGGGTGCGTAGGGGAACGTGCCAGAATGAATGCATAAGCAGCTTGCAAGCTCCAGAGTAAGAAAATATTGTTGTAGGGAAACAAGGAATGTACAATAAGGCCAGATAGATTGTGATCTGCGTGATATATTTAGCACATATATCAAATCAAAAATTTATTTGCAATGGCATTACAAAAATTTATAGCAAACGTCATCCCTATATAAAAATCTAAAACATACATCCCACATCAAAGCCTCTGTCAAAACGTACATCATTTACGGTTGCTTCTGATTATGTGGTCTCCCAGTTGTATGCCACAAACTCGTCCACACTATAAAATGCATGAGACGCTAAACAGCGTTTGAGGCGAGTTTTTAACGCCTTGAGCGTTGGGGCATTCTTAATTGAATCTGGCAACTTGTTGACAAAACGAACACCTGCGTGTGAGGGCAAGCGTTCGTGGACTACCGTCCTGTGATTCCCAGTTCAGTAGTTGTTTCTGCCTCTTGTGTCGTGTGTATGTATGTCCCGGCCACTTGTCATAACGCTTTTGGATATGCTAAATAGGGTTGTCTCCAGTATGTCTCCAGTAAGGCTAGGCAATGTCAACAGTTGCAATTTTTTGAATGTTTCTTTGCAGGTTTCTCTGAACTTTAATTGTGCAACAATGCGAACCGCTTGTTTTTGCAATTTAAATGCTCTGCTAAACTGCTTGTTTGCAGAAGATCCCCACAGCACCACACCGTAGGTGAGATGGGGGTAAATCAGTCCGTAATACGCCGTCATTAGAACTTGAATTGGGCAGAATTTTGCTAACGTTCTCAAAACATAAATGCCTGAGGACAATTTGGAGAAAATGTGATCCATGTGCGAATTCCAGGTCAACCCTCGATACAGGTGTATTCCCAGGAATTTTGAACTAACAGTCTCATCTAACCGTTTATCTGCCAGCCAAATTAGTGGTCTCTCCATGTCATCATATGGTCGCCACGAAGACCATATATATATATATATATATATATATATATATATATATATATATATATATATATATATATATATATATATATATATATATATATATATATATAGGTTAGAGCAGTAGAGGGGAATCGTTCCACCATTCCATCACCGAATATCATGGGCGAGACTAATAACTTACATTATTATTGTTTATACGATTTTTTATTGTGTCATTATTATTTTTTAACAGAATATTAAATACTGATTTAATTTAATTGTTCTGAGCTTAATTCGTTAGTGTTAGAAATCAATGTTAGTGGTCACTGCTACTGGTCCACGTAGTGTGCAGGGCTTGCTACTGCATTGCCATGGAGCTTACCGTCTCTCTCACTTACATTGGTCAGTGCTTCTCTCTCGCAGTGGTGCTTTCAGTAGGTAGCAATTTAAGCCAGGCTGTCAGTAGTGTTTATTTATTAGTTTCTGTTTGTTTTTACACAATATGATGATAGAGGCCTTATATGTAATGTGTTTGTATATACCAAGGGTTACAGCCAGGTGTGGACGGCCAATTGCAGCATCTTCATACGGCGGGACAAAGGAGCTCAGGCAATTAAGATTGTGTCGGAAAAAGACTTGGAGCGCATGTAAGAACCTCTTGTTTGTAAGTAGTAAATTATTGATTATTATATGTTTCTATGTCTTTCAACCTTTATTGTTATTTAATTATTTATTTAATTTGTTGTTTATGTTGTTATCTAATTATTTATATTTCAATTTATTATTTATATATTAATATACATTTTTGTGAAGGTCTAAGAAAATAATGAGTAGTAATTTTGAACAATCTATTTATTATCAGAATGTTAGAGGACTAAGAACCAAAACTAATTCTTTTTTTTTTGCAATTTGTTAGCAAGCAATTTTAAAATAGTAGCTTTGACAGAAACGAATTTGCAAAACAGTATTAGCTCCTCTGAGCTCTTTTCGGACAGTTATAATGTATTTAGATGTGACAGAAACTTAGAATTAACCGGGAGGCAAGGTGGAGGGGGGGTACTTTTAGATGTGTCAAATGAGCTGTTATGTAGTAGGGTAGACAACTTTAATGACAGGATACATGGCTGTGAAAGTGTATGTGTTAAGATATATAACAAGGGATGCGTGTTATATATTTGTGTAGTATATTTCAGGCCTAGATCACCACTGGGAGCTTATCAAAATTGTTTCGACACTTTTTTACAAATTAATTCTTTACTCAATAGTCATGTTCTCGTGCTGGGTGATTTTAATTTGTCTATTTATGGTAAAGATTCTTGTTTACTGACAATACTGTAATCAGTTTTTACTTGTTTACTTACATTAATACTGACAAATATTAATCAAGTAGTAGTGACAAGATGTGAAGAACAATTAGTAAATGAAGATCATTATCATCCAGCTCTGCTTGCAGGTATTGTTGTCGCCGCTCCGTTATCTTGTAGGCCAGGGCCAACACAGTCAGCTGATTACTGTTTCAATAGAGCTAATTTCCTACAAATATATCAAGATTTATCTAATGTTGACTGGTCTCATTTGTATTCAATTTCCAACGTCAATCACGCTTTAGATTGTTTTTACAATCAAGTTTATAACGTGCTAAATAAATCCTGTCCATTAAAGAAAAGAAAACAATCTAAATATCCTTTTTGGTTTACGCCCTCCATAATATCTAATCTGAAACTCAAAGAAAAATTACGAAGGCGGTGGAAAAAATAAAATTTATTAGAACATTACAATATATTCAAAATTCAAAGAACCGCGGTAAAAAATGAAATTTCTTTAGCTTATCGTAATTATACAATCAGCATTGAGAATGATATTAGTTCGGACAGTAGTAAATTTTGAAGCTTTTTTAAAAGTAAAAAGAATGTAAAAAATACAATGCTGGTTATGGAATACAATGGAGTAAAACACGATAGCGGAGTGGCGATTGCAGGTGCGTTTGCGGATTATTTTGGTTCCGTGTATGAGCGGTATGTGACGGAGCCGAGTGTGGAGTGCGCGGAGGAGGGTCCGTGTATGGCTGGTGTGTCGTGCCTTACTCTGCCCCACCTAAGTACGCAGGATGTACAGGATGCTATTAAAAAATTAAAGTCAAAACGAACTACAGGTCCAGATTTACTTCCGCAGTATTTGTTTAAAGGATGTTCAGAACATTTGATTAACCCTCTAACATTTTTGTTTAATCTGAGCCTAAGAACAAATGTTTTTCCTGATAAATGGAAAACCACTAAAATAACTCCAATTTTTAAGAGTGGTCAAAAATCCCAAATTACTAATTATAGACCAGTAGCAGTGTTGTCAGTACCAGCGAAGATTTTTGAGATGGTCATTCATAAATATTTATTCAGTCACTTTGAAAAGCATATTACTGTTAAGCAGCACGGATTCGTACCAGGAAGATCTGTCAATACTAATTTGCTTTACTTTACAAACTATGTTTCCTCGGGTCTTGATTCTGGGACTCGGACTGACGCTTTATTCCTCGACCTGGCGAAGGCATTCGATAAGGTCGATCATTCTATTTTATTGAAAAAATTACATTTCTACGGAGTTTCATCAAATCTTTTACATTTTTTTAAGTCTTACATAGTTAATAGGAAACAATTTGTTCGTTACAGTGGCTTTTCATCATCAACTTTTAACGTTCAATCAGGCGTACCTCAGGGCTCGAACCTGGGGCCTTGCCTGTTCACCATTTTAATTAATGATTTAATAGATTGCGTACGCTTCGCTGAAACATTGTTGTTCGCTGATGATTTGAAAATGTTTAAATACATTAAAAATCTTGATGATGCCGCCTGTTTACAGCGTGATGTAGACAATGTATTCACGTGGAGTGTTTTAAATAAAATGACTTTCAATGTTTCAAAATGCCACTTAATGACATTTACAAGGGCACAAGATTTTTTCAAAAATGATTATTTTTTGAATGGTGTTTTAATAGCTAGAGTAAATAAAATAAAAGATTTAGGCGTATACTTAAATGATTCACTATCTTTTAATCCTCATATCGAATTATGCATAGCCTCAGCCAGTAAAATGATGGGTTTCATTTTTAGACAAAGTGCAAGTTTCCAAAACACTTTAACCATCATTATGCTTTACAATGCTTTCGTTAGGTAGAGGTTGGAGAGTGGGGCTGTCAAATGGAATCCAATTCATTCAACATATCGAGAAGCGGTTGAAAGAATTCAAAAGCGATTTTTAAGATTTCTTTTTTACAAATGTTTTAATTTTTACACGTACACGGTTCCATATGATGAGCTGTTGGTGTTGTTTGGGTTCCGGAGTCTTGACGCGAGGAGAACACTAATGGGCCTGGTGTTCCTGTATAGACTGGTGCGTGGCGGGGTGGACGATACCGCTAGCTTGGCGGGCCTCTCTTTCCGTGTACCTACATTTCATAGTCGCAATAAACTTCTGTTCTCTGTTCCTACTGCCGCACGACGGCACATGCTTCTTCCCCCCTTCACCGCCTCATGACATCTTACAATAATTTGCTCCTTTCCGATAATAGTAATGTAGATCTATTTTTTGACTCTTTTAAAATATTTAAAGCTAATTGCCTGTCTTGTTTAAGTCAACGCTCTACATAATTTTGTTTTGTTTATTACTCTTTTACAAATTCTATATTGTTAACTGTTCAAAATATATTTATTACTGTTATTATTTACTGTCGTTATGGTTGTCAATTGCTTAAAATATTTATTACTGTTATTATTTATTGTCGTTATGGTTGTCAATTGTTTAAAATATTTATTACTGTTATTATTTATTGTCGTTATGGTTGTCAATTGTTTAAAATATTTATTACTGTTATTATTTATTGTTGTTATTGTTCTTAATTGTTTAAAATATTCATTACTGCTATTGTTGCTGAATGCTAGTCTATACTAATATTACTGTTATTATTATTTGTTGTTATTGTTCTTAATTGTTTAAAATATTCATTACTGCTATTGTTGCTGAATGCTAGTCTATACTAATATTAGTTTTTATTTTTATTTAATTGCATGTCATTATATTTTTTGCCTCCTCATCAAGCATGTATTGTTCCGTTCCATATAAATTTCAGTTATATTTGAATCTATAGTATTTCAGTTTGGTATTCTTATTTTTTGTTATTTTTATAATGTGAAGTGATTTAGTGAATAAGTTATAAAACCCACAAACATAAATATATGTATTATATGAACTGCTTCAGTGTAATTGGTTTTGACTGTATTGAAGCATGTAAATAAATAAATACTGATGTAAATGGAGTGTTTGATCTATATAAATATATACATATATTTATTTATTTACATATATATATATATATATATATATATATACCGGGTGTAACAAAACTCTCTACACAAACTTTAGGATATTGTTTCTTGGGTGAAATGAAGCAAAAAACATAATAAAACAAATGGTCTATCTCATTCCGTTTACTGTCTGTATATCAATATGCATTTTTTACTATTTAAAATGTTTAAAACCAAATTACAAAGAAACTAATCGTTTTACGAAAAAATACCAAAATTAAAACGACACCTTATTTTTTTAAATGAAACAATAAACAACAAAACTACAACGATTGTTTTGTAAAACTGTACAGCCTCACTTGCACGTGTGAGAAAAAAAATCGAGTGGTTTTATGAAAAAATACCAAGATAGGTAATTGATAGTGCTTTTAATAAGGATTAAAACGACGCCTTATTTATGAAAATCAAATAATAAATAATTAATTTACTACGATAGTTGTATAGTGTTACTACGTTATTATAAGCCGACAGCCCATTAATAATGAATTCCATTGTTGCTCTATGGGTCCATTCTAAACTTTAAAGTGTCATACAACTATCGTAGTAAATTTGTTATTTATTATTTGATTTTCACAAATAAGGTGTCGTTTTAATTCTTATTAAAAGCACTATCAATTATCTATCTTGGTATTTTTTCGTAAAACGATTAGTTTCTTTGTAATTTGGTTTTAAACATTTTAAATAGTAAAAAACACATATTGATATATAAATAGAAAACGGAATTAGATAGACCATTTATTGTATTATGTTTTTTGCTTTATTTCACCCAAGGAATAATATCCTAAAGTTCGTGTAGAGAGTTTTGTTACACCCTGTATATATATATATATATATATATATATATATATATATATATATATATATATATATATATATATATATATATATATATATACATGTACAGGTAAAAGTCTAAAAGTGTTCCTCAAATAGTGTCATCATTCATTAACAGCGGTAAATTGTTTGTACCCAAAAATAATCATAGATACTAAATGTAGATATACCAGAGCTTCAGCCCTCAGGTTGTGGAATGTAATAAACTAGGACATACCATCAACTTGTATATTAAAGCAAGACGCCCCCTCCGGGTGGAAAAACGGTGAGTCTACATATAATGAAGCAAAGTATGTTGACGAATAATAAAATTAATTTTAATGTGATGTTTGGAAAGGTTAAAGCTAAGAATAATCGATTATTTTTAGATTTACAATGTTATAATTATTTTTTAAGTAATCCATAATTGTACACTTTTTTAATTAATTTATAATTGAGCTATTAAACGTTCAATAACATAGCCTTCCCTGGAAACACGTAAGGACAGCTGACACCGGCTTCCATCAACTTATTATTCAACCGTATCAGTATGCTGTGAAATAAACATTTAAGTTTATTAAATCACGAGAGTAATACGAAACTCCATTTATTCTAATGTTGTTTTATTATTCTAAAGCTATTCCAAATGCTATAAACGTTTATAGCTCCGTGAAAGATAAGTATTCAGTAGGCATATAAAAGTAAAAGAAAAGTAACATTGAAAATGTAAAATTTAAATGAAAAAAAAGATTTCATTTAAGTACAGTTGTGTTGACAGGCCTTAGACCACTCGGACACAGACTTATCCATTGTCATAAGTATGCTCAAATAAGTTTGTATGCACTTATGTGTTTAACTGGGGCAGATTTTATCAATTTCAACGCTAATGTGTACATAAAATTAGTGGGAGAGCCATTTAAGAACACTGCAGTAATTTTTAGCTGTTCTATAAAATCTAGAAATATATTTAAGTAACTCTTTAAATAATTGTGTACATCATACAGTATGAAATAATTGTGAAGAATAATTTTAAGATACGTTTCACATTTGGCTTTGTAGAAGAACCACATTTCACTGTATCAAATGGAAGTGAGTGGTGTAGGAATGATACATAAAAACGATGCTAGTGAGACTTGAAGTTTAAATGCAACTCTCTTGCCTTTAAAAAGTACAAAGGCGAACAATAAACTCGTTCTTGTGCCCCACCACTTGAAATAGTCTTCCTGTGTGTTACAGCGCTGAATTCCTTATCATGTTTCTTGTTTTATTTTCCGTGTTTTAAGAGATAACGTTTAAAACATTATTTCGTTATGCGTATTAACAAAATCCACTAGTTAGTTAAGTCCTCGAGTTTTCAACTGTATCTACTATGATAATAACACTACAGTTTTATAAGTTATTGAGGGTGTTCATCCAGGTGCCTATTTGAGCTCTCCTTAAGTCATTAATTCTACAGCAACTATCACCAGGAGTAACCAAGAACCTGCCTCTCTTACTCCCTCGCCGTCACCGGCTATTCGACCCTTACATTTTCACATATTTAATTAACTGTGAAATAAGTATAAAAATACTCGATAAAAAACCCCTTTTATGGTATACTAGAACAGTTTCACCTATCAATGACAATTCTTGTGTTGTAATACTATCATTATTACGGGCTAGATCATTGAAGTAGAAACCCATTTTTGGTATTTTTCGTGAAGAAAAAAGCCCTCTTATAGTTAACATGTGAATGGCACTAATCCTCGTATAAAACTACACTATTTATAAGCAAATTGAATTAATTATTTGTTCAAAACCATAACTAACTACAAAACACAAAATATTAACGGTTAAAACTTCAATACTAGAACGTACATTTCTTTTATATCCATACAGGGAAATATATAAATCCATTTGGCAACACTTTATTTTTATGATTTATTCATTATCTATTATTAAGACGCCGATCGTAGATATATTGGCGAATATGAGAGGTTTGATGAGTGTGATGATTGTAGTTGAACGAGTGGAGTCATTGTTACTAACTAAGGTCGCCTGTTCCTCAGGAAGATCTATTTATTAATAGCTCAAATGCCAGGGCAACTAAGGGACCTACAGCTTTACGTGGACTTACTCAAATGCTATGAAATTTGGTCATATTTATAATATGGATCATTATTCGTTTAATTCACTACCACTACTTTTTCCGTTGCTTCACTACCACTATCTTTTTATCGCAATTACGGTTAGGTTAGGTCAGGTCAGGTTAGGTTAGGTTAGGTGGCTACTAAATTTAATTACAAAATAGTAAATCCAATGATCGACTTACTGCCAAATGCGCTCTACATGTGTAAGTTATTGGACAGCGATAAGATAAGGCCAGCGATATCGGATGGTCGGGGAACAGTTTTTAGAGCAATAAAATTATCAAGTGGTAGTGAATTAATGGAAACAATGTATTTGTAGTGAATTAATGGAAAAGATCCAAAACATGTACTAAACGTATTAAATATACTGTGAATAAACTTGAAGTTGTATTATTTTCTGTCAGTAAATGATAATGTCTCAAACTAAATAATAAAATTACATTTCTGTATCCCAATTAATTATAAAATACCTGAATTCTGTAATCTAAACGAAAGGTAAGTTTTAAATGAGGGAGCTACTTTGTGAAAATCTCCCTTGGGTTAAGCCTTCTTAATAAATAAAAGTCATTTAAATGAAACGGTTCGTAACTGAAACGGCTTCAGTACTCACGTGGTAAAGACCACATAAATATTGGCTTAGACCTTCATCTCACTTCCCTCCTCCTTCCGGACTAAATGACAACGTTCTCACAAGTGCTTTAGGGGTGGTCTAGAACGTCATTTCATGTAGTCAATATATATCATTTTGCACTCATTAAAATAATAAAAGAAATAACATCTAGAAGTCCTAACATGAGTTATAACTGAGTCAATATACGTCATATTTTACGACTCTGCAGAAGTGACAACCACAAATTATGTTAAATATATGTTAATAAGATGGGCTAAATTAAATTTTGTTTGGATATACTAGTTATGATAGATCTGTTTGGATTTAATCAGTGTTGATTGATAACCAGTTAGTAAAATATTTCAATTTAAATGCTTTATAGTTTTATTTATTAATGATGGAAACAAAAATATTTTATTAAGAGTAAGATAAAGGAGTTTTAAATATTGGTGAACTTGATACTACTAAATATCTTCGGTCTGTTACATGAATTTGGATCCACAAATAAATTTACTATAGTATCTTGTCCAGACTTATATTGTCATCTAATTAGTATATAGCATTGATTTTATATGACATAACATTTTCTGAATTAAATTTTGTTTGGTGATATCCGTGAAAGAAATTTGTATCATTATAAGATGTATTTGAAACATATTGAAAAATGTTAGCAAAATATGGTCTGATAAGGAAGAAAGGTTTTTAATAAACTTTATATATTTGTAATGGGCGTTGTAAATTAGAGCTGAGCTTGGTAAATTTTTCTCCTGAACAGGTCGGTATATTTACTTACTATTAATGTTAAAATAAAATTATTTTTTATTGGTTTGAATTAAAAAAATAATGTTTCTTATTGTATTCTTTTAACTCAAGTAAAGACATTATAAATTATTTCACTGTCTTAACTTCAAAACATATTTTTCTTTATGTTATCATGAGAACAAATGTATAAAATATGTGTATGTAAATATAATAAAACACGGCCCGGTTTGCAACAATGGAACGAAGTGGTTTAAACAAACCATTAGTTCTCTGGATTTAGAGAAGTGATCCAGGAAAGTAATTATTTCCACGTCATCAGAGCTTATCATGTCGGGAAATGTGAAATTAATTGTCTCGCGGACTGTTTAATTAGTAGGATTTTTCAAAAAGGATTGTAATTTATGTGTGGTAAATTATATCCATAATCACATACATTGTGGTATTTGCAGCTGTTGCCATTACTTTGTATGATGTAAAGTTGTAAATCCTTTAAACCTCGTATTCTAACCTAAAAACTACTTATTGAATAGTTCAGTACTAAAAAGGGATAACGACTAATAATCATTAAAATAGTATACCATTAATATCTATCTTTTTAATAAGATGGTTTTAGATTAAGTCGACTTTTAATATAAATTTACTACCTGTTTATGAATTAAATCTTTATGAACAGAGTTATCCAACAGGCAAATACTATCATTTGTGTGTAGAACTTAGATATTATTTACTATACCATCTACACACAATAAGCAAAGTTGTTTTTTACTTATCGTTCTTTATATTTAATTACGTAAACGAATCGGTTCCCATGAAATTTATTAAGCTAGACAGACAATAAGATATCTTGGTTCGAATGTTTTTAAGCCTCAAGGACCAAGGATGGTGGAAACATTCAGAAGTGTACGAAATTACCTGGTTCTGCCCCTACTGACCCAACGAAATTCTATCGCTACAGTTTTAATTGTGTAAACATCGCGTACTTTTAGTGTGGACTTGAAACCGTATGATTTTATTTATGTCATAAAAAATAGCTGTAAAACAATAACAATACCAAATATTTGTCCTGTTAATGGTGATATAATACGAGTTGCCTTGTTATGTTAACGTAATTACAGACCATGTCAAGATCCGAGGTGTCACGAACTTGGCGACTAGTGGGGTTGCTTGTGAAGCATGCAGGGGTGTTCCCTAATTTGTGTTATTTTTACTTATTGTTATGGTTGAAATTGTATACTCCATAATGTGTCAAATATTTTAATTTACAATTCTACTATTATAATAAAAACTTTAATAATAAAAGTATTTAACAACGGCGGCTATATTAAGTGGTGAACAGATAGTTCTTCAGAAATAATATTATCCTTTTTAACCGTAATCCATAATTTTAACGATGTATTGCATCCATCAACACTTGAATGTATCGATTGACTGTAAGTTATGAACTTTATTTTTGTATTTTTTTCAGTAAAATTATAGTTGTTCTGAACATTTTATAAGAACAAATCACCATTATCATCAATGAATCTTCTGATAAATTATTGAGAGAAATGTTGTTTTTAATAAAGGACACATTTTCTTGATTATTATCAAAAATATTGCAGTGAAAAATATTTTTTTTTTTTTACTTTGGACGGGTTTTTAATGTTGTGTGAAGCTACTATATATGGTAACAATATTATGTGAACAATTAATTTACTATCATAAATAGTATATTAAAAATTCTTTTTATGAAAAGATTTGCTCTTATAGTTATTTTAGATTTTTTTTATCTTATTGTACTTTTTTAGTTTATAGAAATATTTATAATTTCCCTAAAAGACTATCATTGTAATAGAATTTTTAATAACTAAAACTACACCGAAACTTAAAAAAATTTGGATAAAACTTTTACATAAATATGTATAAACTATGTACAATGTTAAATTACAGACGGTCAGATCTATTGCATAAATATACTTGTAATCTGACGTTTTAAAGAATATAAAAAAAGTGAATTCAATATTTTGACATTTTATTTAGACAAATTTGTTCCAAAAGAGGTTGAAACATGAAGACAACCACATGAATCCCTAAAGGAATTATATTTTTAAATATTGATTTGAAACCTCATTTTCGCATTATCTTCACACATCATAGATAATTGTGGACCACCCACCTACCCAACGTATTTCTTTACGGACATTTATCTCCTCACAGGCGAAACTAACTTGATATATGTGCATATTTCACACTTAGAATATACGATTTAATCAATACTTTTATAAAGAGAAAAAATCACGCTTTTTTACACTATTCTTTTTTTAATAATGTTTTTATCCTAGCAACCGACGATTTCATCTACGGAGTAAAACACCGTTATTCGATGACATGGAGTGACCGGGCAGGCGGGCTGCGTGCAAGGACGAGATCGCTCAGACGGTCACCCATCCAAGGGACAACCACGCTCGATGTTGCTTGACTCCGTTATCATGCGATAAAGTTGGAACCCTCCGGTCAAGTCCACTGGCTATGGAAATAGAGGTTTAAATGTTAGGCTTGGTTTTTTAAAGTTTTTTCGCTCTATCCAGATGTTATAATTCATACAGAGAGCTTATTAATTATCCTGAGACTAACTTTGGACGACGTTTATCGACGTATTCAAACTTTCCAATTGGTGGATGTTCCAGTATTCTTCCTAAATCAATATTTTATTTATTGATAGGGAAAACTTGACTTTAACGACGATGTGTATTAAATTAATTGCATAAGTTTAATATATTCATGGTAGACCAATGTAATTATGTGTTGGATGGAGGCGACCCACTGCCTTGCAGACGCATTCGACGGATCAGAGTAGCCTGAAGAACATAAACAAGACAAAGTCAGCTCATTGAAGGATTATTTGCACACATTTTTGGAATTAAATTTTCAAAGAATTCGGATTAATTTATTTGTGCTCTAAACGCTCTTTCAAGTTTGTATTTAGAACATCTGCCCTACAAATGCAGGCCCTAACACAAATATAGATACATCAGACCAAACTAGGGCATTTTTAATAAATTCACAGAACAAAATTTTAAAACGTTACGTGAAACTTAAACGCATAGAGAAACCGTTTGAGAGACTTTATCATCTTCATCAGTCCATTTCAGTTGCCTTATAAAGGTACATCGCAAGGATAGCTTTAGTTTCTTCCGAAAATACGTCATCCACCCTCACCATGGGTAGTGATCTTGCTTTTGTTGGGGCCGAATTAAAAAATGTATTACATTATACTTTGAATTGTTTGTGTACGGATTAATTTAATAATAATAATAAGTTTAAATTAATAAAAAACTTCTTTTTAACATCATTTGTGTGGCTTGTGACCTGATAGCAGAGTCATGTCGTAAGCATATTTGATTAAATTAACTATCTATAACTCTATCACCTACAATACAACAGGATTATTTAGTGTTTATTTTTTGGTACCTATGAGATGTCCCTGACAACACTTATTACTTTATTAAATTGTCATTGAATAAGTGATGAATCATCAAAACAGCTGATGAGATGATCTGTCATCCAGTCGACACCAGCCGTCAACACTTGATGGATAATTGCTTATACCATCTAGAATATATATAATCCACTGACACAATTTAGTGTGGATTTTTTGCTAATCATATTTATAACAATTGTATTCTTATACATATTACGTGAAGCTATATTTTTTACGCTACCCTTCCCATAAGGGTAATAATTCTAAATAAATATTATCGATTGAAGTATAAAAAATATGACCCTATTTCTTGTTGTGTAATACGGTCTTCATTGTTCAATAGTTTTACCCTGAAGGTCACGGGAAGCCTTTAAAGTACGTTTTTCGACCATAAGAATAACATGGAGAGAGATTAGTCAAAAAGTAGCAGCCGTTTGAATGTAAATAATTAAGTTTATAATATATAAATGATAGGGTCATAGATCTTTCATTTAGTGGAAGTTTTGCTCTAACTATAAAAATAATAAAGTGAATGCACGTCTGCTGTGCGTTCTTTATACATTACTACTTTGGGTGAGTTACGTATTTTTCTTTGGACAAAAAAAATAAATAAAAAAACCATATTTAAGAATGGTTTTATTCG
>JAQJVL010008261.1:5000-20498 GCA_035578905.1 Stictocephala bisonia
CAAAATATGTAAGTCAGAAAATATTCACCCATAGTCTGGCCACTTCCTTATCTGCATGTAAAAAGAGACCAGTGAAGGCAGAAAACCATAAGGCAGTGAATTAAAGCCATTCAGTTTTTGATCAAGAGTCCAGAGTCCAGTCTTTATTTATTTATAAGACACCGATCGTCAAGATATGGGCGAATATGGATTTCGAATGAGTGTGATGGGTGTATATGAGCGAATGTAGTCATTGTTACAAACTAAGGCCGACTATTCCTTAGAAAGTGTCATTAATTAACAGCCCAATGACAAATGAACAGTCGGTGGTTATCAGCTGATCCTTCTCAAAATGTATTGACTCTGATTGGGATCGAACTGACAACCTTTAGCACATAAAGCTGGAATTGAACCAACTACGCTATCGACCAATTATACCAAGTCATCCTTTCCGCCATCAATATATACTATTGGATTGAGTGCTAGCCATAAGACGCTGCAGTAGGTCCTCAAGCGCGCACACCAGTGTGTTGAGGAGTGTATTTGCCCCCGGGAAGGCTCTGAAGTTGCAAGAACTCCGAGTTCTGAAAATTGATGATGTTTCCAGCGATCAGTCTCTACAACTCATAGTTTCTTCCAAAAAATTATCTGATTCTATTTTTAGAAATGTTAATAATTGTATTTATTCCAGCAATAGCCCTATTTATGCCTCAGTTTTCATTTCAAGGCTTATTAAATGCTTTTGATCTATTATATTTTGATAACTATTATATATAATAGTATATGTATGACTATATATATATATATATATATATATATATATATATATATATATATATATATATAATTGTTTTTCATATATAATTTTATTTAGTATATGAAAAATAAAATTATATATACAAATTTTTATGTTTCATAAATTTGTTTTTGTCATAATTAAAATGTTTTGATTTGATTCCCTATGTAAATAAATGTACTCTGAAACATGTGTGAGAGATTTAGTTTATGTAATTTTGATTTTAAATAGTTATGAAATAATAGTTTTACTAAATAATTATGTCGGTACTTTGTATTGTTATAATAATACGAATATTTAAAACAGTTGAATCTTTTCTGTACTAATTCAAATTGAATTAGATTCTTGTATATTTGTGTGATAGAAATAGTTTAAGATAATATTTTGTTAAGATATTGTGCCAAATCAAAACAAAATGAGTCTTGAGCATTATTTTAAAATAGTAATTTTATTTTTACAAAGGTCTTCAAGATATGACGTTTTAAATTGCATTGACTTAACATTTACTGACCCAAAGTAGTTTATTATTTCTTAAATTTAAAACAAAATGTATACCGGTACTGTAATTTCTAAAAACATTTATGTTACTATTTCATATGGCTGTTTAGTTTTTTTATGAATGTGAGTAGCATTTATATTTTCTTAATTCAGTATTATCACCAATTGAGAAAAGAACCAATAGTTAATAATAATAGTTTTTGTTCAACTAACTCAAACTCAATAGTTATTAAAAATATATAATAATAAAATATTTTTTTAAATTAATTATATTATTATTTGTTTTTGCTGTTTATTTTTGTCATACAATACTACAATTACATCAACCTCTTAAATTTAGCTGTGGTATTTTCAATCAATTGTTGTGATTTGTTTTTTAATAAGTTTTATTACTAAACCAGACCTAAAATGGCAGGTTATTTTTAAATTTTCTTTAGGCTTATAAGTTTTGCAAGGTAAATTTCCATTGGATTCTAATTTGTGCATTATCTTCCATTTAGCTAAATTGTATACTTTTTAAAAATATAAAGTAAATACATTCTTTGTGCAAAAGATGTAAACAATGGTACCCTGAGAATAAATAAAATGTTATCAATTCTCTAGTTATTGGAAATATTGTATGTCATTTAATAGGTATATTATGCTTCATTTTGGAGAAATCGCCAAGATACTAAGCACTGTTACTGACTGACTGATTCCACATAATTTGTTAATTCACAGGCGTAAAGGTATTAGAAGTTTTCTGAGACATTCTCAAAAAGTACTCAATACCGAGAACTGGGAACCAAAAACCAATTTTAGTAAAGAACCAAACCGGAGAAAAAAGAAAAAAAATGGAACCGACCCATCACTAATAAAGAGTATCTTACTGTAAAGAAGTAGCATAATTGTTTATTCTTAGTATACAAGCAAATACCTTTTCTACAAGTGGTCCCAATATGAACTGAAGAGCATTTTGACCGGACCGCTGACGGGCATAATTAACTACCATTCTTAATACCAATGAATCTCCTGTTGTTACTTCCGCTGGCTTGTTAAACTTGCACCTGGAACATTATTTATTCAAAATTGCTTATAACACTGTTCATCAATAGATTTTTTTGGAACCTTACAAACAGTAATAGAGATCAATTATTTTTAATGAATATGAATGGCATGATTATTTTGAGAATAATATAATACTATCCCAAATTGGCAGCTGCTGAATTAGAATTACATTATATTTTGAGCAAACACTAACTTACAAGAATCACATTAGTATTACTATTATTTATAAGATGCAGATCCAGGTAAATGAGTGTAGATGAACTAGAGTAGACATTGTAACTAAGGTTGACTGTTCCTTAGAGAAGACCATTTAGTAATATTAACCAAGATAACTGAGAGAGCTACAGCTTAGTATTGAATCACCTACGAATCACCCCAATTAATACCAAGTTTCACTCTCATAGCTGCATAAAATGTTTAATCTTTCTAAAAAATGTATACACTTTTCCACATGTGCCTACTACTAAAATCATGGTGTAAGTTGAGGACAATTTTAATGCTAAACGCGTAAATATTTGTATGAAATGATCAGTAAAAAATATTATAAGGATCAAAATAAAACCAACGAGATAAAATCTCTCAAGAGACGTACAATGATCAACATTCAATTTATCTGATTATCTGACCAAGTAAAACCCATCCTCATAAAATTCCACTGGGCCTACCGAGGGTGGGTGCAAAGGCACCGAACCCAGGAGGACAAAGACAAAAAATCAAGTAAAGACAAAAATATAGTTTATTAAAAAAAGAAAAATGGTTTAAATTACATAAAAAAAAGAAAACAACAATTTAAATTTAATAGGCAGCTGAAATACGGGGCTTCGGGAACTAAAATTTGGAGATTAGCCAAGTTTGGAAAATCACAAAACAAAACGTTTAGTTAATAATTCCGCCCAAAAAAGTTATTAAATTACATATTTTGGTTTATTACTTGTCTCATCATTGTTTATTACATTATGTGTAATCTGTGTTTGTTTATATTTACAGGCACTGGTAATTTTGAAAGTTAAAGTAAATATCAACTGATTGCCTTTGATTATTTTACTAATTGTTTTTAGTTTATACTTTTTGATTTTCCTTACATTATATATTATTTTTGTTTAGTACATTTAGAGTAATGTGGGTCTGTATATGTTTAAGATATATTTTTATTTAGTCTATTTTGAAAATTTAAATTAATTTGTACTGTTAGTCTTTAGTTATACAATCACTTGCTCTGTATTTAATTTATTTTCATTTCTTCACATTATAATTCATAGTCCATTGTTCCAATTGTTCATTCAAATCTGCCTTCATAAAAAACAAAAAGAGAACAAAAAAAATACTAGCAAAAAAATCACTCAGATGAACAAAACAAGCTAAATTTGAGGCAACGTGGCAATGAACTGGCATTAAGCTCAGATGTATACGTTTAGAAGGTTAGATGCATACTACACAACCTTCTTGACCCACCCACCCATCCATACACGTACAGTGGTATTGACCCACCCACCCACCCATAAACGTACAGTAGTATTATACACTTGTATATCATACATATACATATGACCCACCCACCCACCCTTACAAGTACAGTGGTATTGACCCACCCACCCACCCTTACACGTACAGTGGTATTGACCCCCCACCCCACCCTTACATGAAAAGTGGTATTGACCCCCCACCCACCCTTACATGAAAAGTGGTATTGACCCACCCACCCACCCTTACATGTACAGTGGTTTTGTACTGTACGTGTATTTACACGTACAGTACAAACACAAATATCTACAGACGTGTATGGGTGGGCAGTTGGGTTTATACCTCTGTACGTGTATGGGCGGATGGGTGGGTCAATACCACTGATATGATACAAACAAACTGTACCAATTGGTACAGTCAAAACCACTGTATGTGTATGGGCGAGCGGGTGGGTCAATACCACCGTACGTGTATGGGCGGGCGGGTGAGTCAAAACCACTGTACGTGTGTGGGCGGACGGGTGGGTCAGTACTACTGTACGTGTATGGGAGGGCTAACCTCGTACACCGAAACAGTTACCAATTCACTTATATATTATTGACATCATACAATACTATATATCATACAAATATACTCTCCATACACATACAGTATATGCTAATAAATACTGTATGTGTATGGGTGGGTAGGTGGGTCAATACCACTGTCTGTGTGTGGGTAGGCGGGTGGGTCAATACCACTGTACGTGTATGGGTGGGCGTGTGGGTCAATACCACTGTCTGTGTGTGGCCGGGTAGGTCCATGCCACTGTACGTGTGTGGTGGGCGGGTGGGTCAATGCCACTGTACGTGTGTGGGTGGGCGGGTGGGCATCAATGTCGTACATGTGTGATGGGTTGGAATAAGCATTATTTCTTATTCCATTCTACTTATAATTATAATAAAAAGTATATTATAATTATAAGTATACATTATAATATACTTGTAAATGTATTTGCTTTATTGTTTATACTTATATAATATTTTGTAATTTGTTACCGAGTGAGGTCTATGAATTATTTTAGTAACATTTATAAGTATATTATTATTATGTTTATTGTGTAAATATTGTAATGTATGGGTACTATGCAAGTAGATTAACACTGATATGATATCATACAGGAGTACAGGCCAATGTCACCTAAGCGTGCCTGTATAATAAATGCTTTGTGTGCACATTTGTGTGCTCTCCCACTCCTGGCTTCAACACCCCTGAACTGTCTAGTCTTGTGCGGAAGTGCAATGTTAGTGATATAATATCTGTCATTGAATCTGAAGGTAGTAATTTTTTAATGCAGCCAAGCCAACCACTGTTAGTAACATAGAATTTGGCTCAAACAAACCCCAAATTGACTTAGAATTTAAATCTCAATTGGCAACAGTCTCAAGTTTTCAACTTTTGTATTTAAATATTCAGGGACTTAATCATGGTAAAACTTTGGCATTGGAAACTTTTTTGAATGGTTATGTCAACGTTTTGTTTATCTGTATTAGTGAACATTGGTTGAATGTAGAGGAGGCGGAGCTCTCTTTCCCAAAAGGATATTACTGTGCATCCAGCTATTGTCGGGCTGACCATATGAGAGGAGGCACTCTAATATTTGCTCGTAATGATATTGTAACCCATGTATTAGATGTAACCTTGCATTGTAAAGAATTCCATTTTGAATTGTCAGCCATCATTAATGATGAACTTAAAATTGTAGTTGCATCACTTTATCATTCCACATCAGGAAATTCAAGTATATTTCTCTCCTCTTTAGATGAATTCTTGACTTTTCTGTTTCCATGGTCAGAGTATACCATTGTAATTGGAGGAGACATAAATTCTAACTTTGACATTACAACTACCAAAACTACTGTAAAACAATTTTTAAATTTACTTAGACAGTACAATTTTTATTGTATCAATAAATCTCCTACTAGGGGTAATAGATGTCTAGACAATGTTTTCTTAAATTCTCATCTTAGCTTGCAAGCAATAAGCTGTATTTTTAATTTTCCCTTTTCTGACCACGATGGACTGCTTGTAAATGTCCCAATTAAGTATAATTTAACAAATCTACATGATCCAAATGCAAAAAAAATTTAGAAACTAAATCAACTAAAAAAATTGAAGCAAGTAACTCTAATTCTTATGTGGAATTTCATCTTCCAAAATCAGTAATTGGTGATCTGGCAAGCAGTCTGTTATCGTTTAATTGGGACATGTTAATGAAACGTGAATTTTTAATGAATGCCCAGGAGTTATTTCTAAATTTAAGACGTATTGTTGTTAATAAAATTGATTTCTTTTCAACTTTAAAAAAACCCCTACCTAAAAAAAAAAGAACATGTTACAATGAGTGGTATACTAGGGATTTGGCTGCAATGAAAAAGAGGTTATTGTTTTTAGACAGTCTAGTTAAAAACACTGATTGTGACAGACTAAAAAAAGAATATGTTGATTCTAAACAATCATATAAACAGTCCATAAAAAAAGCAAAGTTAGCCTTCAATGCAACAAAAATTGAAGGGAGTAAAAATAAATGTAAAACAGCCTGGCAGTTAATTAAAGATGACATAAACAATCCGTCTCCTCGGCTTGTTGAGGTCACTCCTGACAGTTTTAATCACTATTTTGTGAATTCGATCACACTTATAAAGGAGAGTATTGTTAAGCCAAATATTGATAGTGTGTCCCTCATTAAAAATAATCCTGTTCGTAAAAGTACCTTCAATTTCATAAAAGTCACAGTCAGTGACATGACTGAAGCTGTTGGGAGACTAAAAAGCTCTGACAGTGTAGATGTTTTTAAACTATCTAACAATATTTTCAAACGTATTTCTCATACATTCATTATTCCGTTGACTGTATGCATAAATAAATGCTTAACTGAAGGGTATTTTCCGGATGAATTAAAACTATCTCGAATATGTCCGGTATACAAAAAGGGTCCAAAAAATCTACCTGAAAGTTATCGCCCCATTTCAATTATCCCTGTCTTCTCTAAGGTAATTGAAATTATAGTTCATGATCAACTAATTTCTTATCTTGAAAGTAACGGATACTTAAATATATCTCAATTTGGCTTTAGAAAAGGAAAATGTACTACTGATGCAATCGATGTACTAGTTAGACAAATCCTAGACTCTTTTGAAAATAAGGCCTCTGCTCAGGCTACTTTTTGTGACCTGAGCAAGGCCTTTGATTGCGTGGACCACAAGGAATTAATTGCGAAACTTAATTATTATGGAGTCAATGGAATCCCTTTGAAATTTTTCCAATCCTACCTGTCCAACCGTAGGCAGAAAGCCTCCATCAATGGAAACTGGTCCAAGGAGATTGAGGTCCGAACCGGAGTGCCTCAGTGATCTGTTCTGGGCCCACTTTTGTTCTTGGTTCAAGTAAATGATCTTCCCAGCTCTGTTGGCGCTAAATGCATCTTATACGCTGATGATACGACTTTTTTAAATGTTCACTCTGACTTTGATTCTTTGCAAAACCTAGTGAACTCAACTGTGGAGGAGGCCTCAACGTGGTTTAGAGCTAATGGCTTTTTACTAAATGAATCTAAAACTAAAAATACCGTATTTAGCCTAAAACAAAAACCACTAAACAACCCGTCTCAAAATATTTGTACTACAGTCAAATTTCTTGGAATTCATATTGACGATAATTTAACATGGAACTCGCACATTGAATTCATATCTAAGAGACTGTGTAGGGTAATTTTTTTACTCAGACGCATTTTGTATTGTGTTCCTGAGGACTATGTAAGATCTTTATATTTTGCTTTCTTTCAATCAATTATTAAATATGGCCTTGTAATTTGGGGTAATATTAGTAACATTAAAGATATCCTTATTCTTCAAAAGAAAGCAATTAGGGTAATGTCAAAAGTTGAACCTTTAGAACATTGTAAACCTTTATTTATTAAACGAAAGATACAGACAGTAATAAACCTATACATTTATGATTCAGTTGTTTTCACGCTCAAAAATTTACAATCTTTAATCTTCAGTAGTGATTTACATGGTCATAATACTAGAAATAAAAATAAAATTGCGATTGAGCATTGCAGGCTAACTAAAACACAACACAGTCACTTAGTCATTTCACAAAAGATTTTCAATAAGCTGAGTAATTTGTCAAATAAATACTCAGAAAAAAATTTTCTGATAAAATTCTATGATTGGCTTCTAGAAAACCCTTTTTATGCACTCTCAGAGTTTTTAGACCTACCTGAGAGACGAATCTGTTTTTAGTCTACTTGATTGACATTGGTTAAAGCTTTTATTTGACTTGTCTTACAATTTTAGATGTTATTTTGACTTTGTTAATGCATTGTTGTAATATGACAATAAACTATTCTTATTCTTATTTATTCTAAGTTTTGTCATATATTCATTTCTTTTAATTTGTTATATGATTGTGTTGAATGTATGTGTGCTTGTAGAGTCCAGCTTGTGCTGCCGACTATGGTCTGTGGTGCCCCGTGGTCCGTCGCACTTTTCTTTGGTGCAGGGTCATGACGACCCCGCCACGCCCGGGCCCGACGTCTCCACTGAGCAACTTCTCTATCATTCCTTATCACCTTATCGCCGTTTCTGCAAGATAGTTCATATTAACGCTCAGTCTGTACCTTGTCATATTGATGAAATCTGCTCACTATTTAGAACTCCATTTTGTGATTGTATTCTTATATCCGAATTGTGCCTCAAGCCTCACATACCCTCAGCTTCTGTAGACATACCAGGATACACTCTCTATCGTAATGACCGTCTGTTTGCTGGAGGTGGGGGCACAGCGGCTTACATCAGGACCTCTATTACTACTAAGATGTAGGAGATCTCTGACACCTCAAGACCATTTCGACCTGAGTGGATGTTTATGGATATATCACTTAATGGTGTTCATATGCTCCTTGGACTTTGTTATCGACCACCTAAAGTGGGCTTCTTGGCAGAATTCGAAAGTGTCCTGTTAAGACTGATGCCTCGGTATAGTCATGTATTTGTGAAGGGTGATTTTAATACTGATTTACTGGGACGAGACACGTATGACAAACGACAACTTACCACTATGTTTTACTCAAGTAACTTAACTTTACTCCCTTTTCAGCCCACTCACCACACTGATCACTCTGACACCTTGATTGACCTGCTAGCAGTTAGTGACTCAACTCGAATTGCACATCATGGCCAGTTGTCTGTCCCTGGGATATCAAAACATGACCTTCTGTACTGTGTCTATAAAGTCACATCGCCACAGCACGTGCCTAAGTTTGTTTCTTTTCGAAATTTTAAAAGCATTAACCATGCTAACATTTTAGCAGATGCTAGAAATTTGAATTGGGACACAGTTTTATCTGCTAATGATGTTAACATTATGGTCGACAACTTCAATGATATTCTTGTCAATCTATTGGACAAACATGCCCCCGTTGTAACCAAACGAATAACCAGCAACCTTCCCCTTGGATCACTCCTGCCATACGTCATTTAATGGCCCAGCGTGACTCAATCCATAGGAAATTTAAGAGGACTAAGGACCTCATTGATAGAAATGTCTATAAACATCTACGAAATAGAGTTAAACAAGAAATGCAAAATTCAAGAGCTAGGTACATAAATACATACTTCACTGAAAATAAATCATCTACTGAACGCTGGCGTATGATCAAGAAGTTGGGGGTGTCCAGGATTAAACCTGAAAGTCCCATCTCAGTAAATCTTAATGAGCTTAATAATTACTATGTTAATCTCCCTGTTGATAACACCGGGGCTATTGTATTTTCAGATCATCTAAGATCTCAGCTTCCAACTCCTCGTGATTCATATCTTACTTTAACTATGACAAATGAGAATGAGATCCATAAATCCATTATGATGATTAAAAGTAATGCGATTGGGGCAGACAACATTTCTATGAAATTATTAAAAGTTATAATTCCCGCAGTTTTACCTGCTATCACGACAATCTTGAACAAATCACTTGCAACCTCAATATTCCCATCTGCCTGGAAATCAGCGACTGTTCGGCCAATCGCCAAGACGTCCCTCCATCTGATTATCGACCAATCAGTATCTTACCTGCACTCTCTAAATGTCTTGAGAGGATTGTTCACCAACAAGTATGTAATTATCTTTCTAGTAATGATCTTCTTAGTAAGTTTCAGGCAGGTTTTCAGAGAAATCACAGTACCACCACTACACTGTTATATATCACTGAGGATATTCGAAAAGCTATGGACATCAGACAAGTGACATTGCTCACTGTTTGATTTTTCTAAAGTGTTTGATTGTATCTATCATCCACTGCTCAAAGTTTCTAAGGAATTGTCGGCCTTAGTTTGTAACAATGACTACATTCGCTCATCTACACTCATCACACTCATTTGAAATCCATATTCGCCCATATCTTGACGATCGGCGTCTGATGAATAAATAAAATAAAAATAAAAAGTCAAACTTTCTCATCTTGGTTTCTCGTCTGACAGTATTTCCTGGTTTGAGTCCTATCTGACTGGCAGGCATCAGCATGTACATGTGAATAACGAATACTCTAACTGGAGAAGTGTAACCAAAGGTGTCCCTCAGAGCTCTGTACTTGGACCTCTACTGTTTACTCTGTACATCAATGACTTGTCCAACAGCATTTATCACTGTAAATATCACCTTTATGCTGACGACTTACAAATATACTCTCACGTTGATGTATCAGACTTAAATGAAGGGGTTAATGGAATGAATTCTGACATTAAATCTATTGGTGACTGGGCGTTCAGACACAGCTTAAGACTGAACAACAATAAGACTCAACCTATTATTATTGGACAAAACAGACTGATGGCACAGATTGATCTTGATACAGTACCCCGTATCTTTATTGATAATAATTCACTTAACTAGTGTGACAAATTAAGAGCTTGGGACTCCTTATGAATACTACACATACATGGTCTGATCATGTATCTTTAACATGTAATAGGGTTTTTGCTGGTATTCACACTCTTAAGAGATATTATAACTGTTTACCTTTAGATGTTAAGATTATGCTAGTGAAAACTCTTGTATTTCCCACTTTGACTACTGCGACATTGTCATCAATGACATGCCTACCCATCTTTCTGATAAACTTCAACGAGCGCAGAACTACTGTCTACGTTATATTTTCAATCTCCGTCGACATGAACATATCACTCCTTACTTCAGACGACTAAACTTACTGAAGTTACTTTAATACAGAAAGATCAAAATTTTATCTTTCCTGTACAATCTTCTTCAATCCAAAAATCCTTCTTATTTTTAGCTTCAAATTTTGTGTTTAACTAGCATCAGTAATCGGGACACGCGTCAGGGTTCTTCAATGTTAACTATTCCAGCTCATCGAACAGCACTTTACAATAGATCTTTTACTGTCACTGCCTGCAGATTGTGGAATAAACTTGATCCTTCAACTCGAAATATTGATAGTCGAGCTCGGTTTGTTGTGGCACTGAGGGAGTGGTTGTTGGCGGATTTGTGGGGGTTGTAGGCCTTGGCCGTGCTGTCAATGTTGGACTGAGTGTATGTGTGATGTGTGTTTGTTGTGATCAGTTCATGGAATAATTTTTATTTATTATTATTTATTTTTTGTTTTTTTAAATTTTTTTTATTTATTTTTTTTATGTAAGTAATAGTTTTTGTTTTTTTTCTTTGTTTCATGTTCTTTCATGCTTGATGCTTAATTTGTTTAGTTTTAATTATCTTAAAACTCTAATTGTTTATTGTTGTTTAGCTTGTAAATAATGTGCTCAGCAGCAGTGTTACAATGTGCATATCTAAGAAGATATACTCATTGTAGTTATGTATTAATTTTTCTTTATGAGGTTAAGTGGTCCTAACTTTGCCTCACAAAATAAAACTTTTTTTCATTTCATTTCAATCCTGCTGGTGAGACAAGGCGGCTCCTAATGCGAGAGGAAAATTAAAGCTCCAAAAACCCTGTTACAATGAAACTTTAAGCTAACGAAATACAGGAAAGGTAACAATATCAAAATAAACAAATTAAAATATAATTTATACAAATTATAATTATCCTCTCAAAGCTACTTCCCCCTCCTCACAAAATGTAATATCCCAGCGTCCCTCAAACAGGCTTGCAAAAACGATCCAACACATCTTGAGAAAATTCTTGAAAAACAATGGCTATGAAGGGCGAAGAAGAATGGGTGAAGGTCACCTGCATTTAGAAGTTTTATGTGTTTAGTATTTAAGTTGTTTTTATGTTAATTATTATAATTAAGTTAGTCCATGTTTAGGTGTTATAAAATGCTAGTTTCGTAAGTCACAACCGAGAAAGAGAATCTTACATAGTTCCAGCTTAAATATAAATTCTTCGAACGATATGGGCATCAGGTGATCGTATTCTGTAACTCCATTGGTGTACAAATACAGACACTCTGCTTCCCTCAGCGTTGAACACGTGGAAGGAGTCAGTCATCAACTCTGAGTCTTATTGGACACAATTTTATAACTTCTCATACTCAAACCCGCCATACTTTGTGGTTTTTATGGGTCCCCTCCTTTTAAATTAACTTTTTCTCAATCTTAATTTTTTACTAATTTTAAACTCTATTCAAAATTTAATTTTCATTATTTTAAAACTCCTCTACATTCTGTGCAACCAATCTTCAAGAACTTCCTTGTGCGGTACGCGTCAACGGTTTGAGCCGGCTCCCGCGATCAAAGGACTTGGACATCTGCTTGACCGTCTGCAGAAGTGAATCTTTGACTCTTTTAATGACTGTTTCGGGCTAATCTCCAGCTTGGTGACGCTGCTGTGACTGGTGTGGTCTCTCCGCTTCAACACCGAACCACATGGCCTCTGTAGGTGTGGACAGATTGGTGAGTTAACTTCCCAATTTTAACTCATTTTTGTATGACTAGCTCTCGTCTTTCCACCCTCTCTTTTGCTAGTGCATAAAATACCAATCATTTAAATTTGCTTTTGAAAAATCTCTCATTACCACACATTCTGCCTGAAGAAACCATAACAACGTCGCAGTGAGGAAGGGGGTTGCAAAGATTCCCTCTGGGCTGCAAATATGGCCTAGCGGTCGGCCCAGCCCTAAGGTTCTCCACTGTGTCCCCAAGCAACATCAAGATGGACAAGAAATGCAGGTGATGATCCACTTCCACTCCCGGACCCTGATGCCGCAGACCAAAATTACTTAACCAGCAAACATAGTAGAGTAACGGCCGAACCAAGAGTGAAGAAGACAGGAAAGACAATAAGGAAAGACGGAACAAAACAAAACAAAAAACGAAAACCAACATAGAGGAAGGAGAGGCTATCTTTGAGGCAACAGTAAAATGTGCAAATGGCACACAAGAAAATCAAATACTTTCGGACAGAACTATTCAATTTGAAATAAACAAACTGAGTAATTCTCAGTATAACCAACCAATGGTAGAGAACCAGACAACACTGGCAGAAAAACTTAAGCCTACTCAGGAAGAACTTAACTAGTCTCTCACAAGAAGAGCCAGGCAAACTCTTAACAAAAAAATGAAACTATACAAGGTCTTAGATACTTTTGAACTGTAACTTTTTTTGAGGAACTCATCCTGAAACACCAGCAACTCACCCTACAATGACCGCAATCAGATTTTACCTGAGGTAGTTCTTCTGTACGACTCATTTTAGTCCATGTCAACTAGATAAACCCTCAATGGTAAGGTAACAAAATAATAGAACAAAACAATAGAACAAAACAATAGAAACTACATCTGGACAAATACTCGTTTTCTGTCAAAATACAAGTAGAATGGCAAATAAAATGGAATAACTAGAACACTTACTCCACAGGTAAACTCAGATTTTATAATACTTAAATAAACATGCCCTAAAAAAGTGCATAATAGACTAACCATCAATTAAAAAGTGCCAAATAAACTGACTATTTAGAAAGAAGACAATATACTTTATTAACATATTCGTAGAGAACAGTTAAGTTAAGAACACATCGTAAAACGTTAGGTTTAGATAATACATTAATTTTGTAATAATTACACAGAAAATAAAGATATTTTCAGTCCTCATCATGTATGTATAGCACAAAGTAGTAATGTGAAAAAAATAATACAGCTAGAAACATTTACAGACAGTATTTTTAGCTATTGTTTGATTTCTTCTCCAGTTTTCAAACTCCTAAAAATTGAAAAATTTCAAGAAACACTTGAAAAGGGGTTTCTTCACTTGAGCACTGTTGTCAATCTTAGTCATCAGGCAGTACTAAGGACTGGTAGCTTGCGGTTGTTGCAGATCTGGTTTTGTAGTTATAAGTCAGCTTCTCTTTGTAAGTCTTGTTTACGATGATGTAGAGCTAATTCAGTAATGAAGAATGCTACTGTAGGTATCTTCAGGTTTTAAATGTTTCACAGCAGGAATTTCGAGGTCCCAGATCTGATAACATTTTATATGGAGTGTTCTGACCTGATCAGCAGGTCATGTCTGGTGATGTTACAGGCTGCAAGAAGTTCCTTGCATTATTATTAAATTCTCTCCTGCTATTATTAAATGTTGGTGAGTCTACATTAGTGTCTCTCATTAAAGGGACCAAGGTGTACCACATAGCTACTATGTCAAGTAGATTCCGTAAAATGTCAAATCAAAGTTATTATTTTTTTCTATAAATGTTTATTATGTGGATTTTTTTCTTTATTAACTGACAGTTCACAGACCATTTCAACACAGTTGATCAATGCATGTAGGCATATTGAGTGTTTATTTTATTATTGAATGACACATGTATCCACTCCACATTTTAAGTGTTGAATTCTGCTGAAGCTTTCCATGAATTCTCTTAAAATGTTGTGTTGATCAAATTTGGATCTGAAAACCATGATCTGTCAAAATAAATATATCTGAGGTAATATCTTATAGGTGGTGGACAACCAAGTCAACTTTGTTTGTGGAGATGATCCAAATTTTGATGAAAGATATTTAACACATTGGCATACATATTTCTGCTGTCATTGAGGCTATCTCAAGATCCAACCAAATTACAAGAAAATGCAGATTTTTATAAACCGTATTTTATATCACTTTAGTAGTTTTAGATAAATCATGAATATACTTTTCTTAATTACTATAAAATTTCATTAAAAAAATATTATCTATGTTCAAATATACTTAATTTTGGTCTACAGTAGTCCCGCTAATCCGAACTTCGGTAATCCCAAAATCTGCTTAGTTCGAAACAGAAATTGACAACAGATTTTGCAAAAATTAAAATGCAGTTACTATAAGAACCACTACTTTATATCTAAAATGTACAAGAAAATATTATTTCAAATATTAACTGTTAATAAACTTTCCAAATATTACTTTGCTTTGAAAATATCAGTTAAATTTCTTTGCTTTAAAGAAGAATTCTTATACCTCGAAACTAAATTACGCCAGCATCTCAAAGTCAAAGTCAAATATTTTTATTTCCATCCATAGTGAAATGTGAGATTACAAATGATGTCTTAAACTAAGGAATAAAGTAAAAACTATTTTACTTGTACGGGACAGCAGTACAATTTTATACATGGTATAATAAAGAATACTAATTACAAGAAACTACTACAACCAAGTAATAATCTTTAAATTAATATTACTGCTATTTGGTCAAAATATAATTCATAAATTAATATCCATAAAAAAAA
>JAQJVL010008262.1:0-20483 GCA_035578905.1 Stictocephala bisonia
ATTTTCTGTGGCTATAGTTAGTTGTCTGAGTGAGCCTAATGAGGCAAAGGAAGACATTTAATGGAGCATATGTTTCACTTATCGTGAAGTATGTTCGTTACGAACTCAGTCTGAATCAGCCGAGAGGAATTATTTCTGTTTCAAACCCCATGATACAATATACTGCAAAATAGTCACGGGGAGGGAGGATCGCATGTGTCACAATGTTTCGACGAATCCCTTAGCCTGACTCTGACGGCTAAATATAGCAGGTGTAATTGTATATCGATCTTAAAGGGAGGGTGAAGGGCGGAGAGTTGCAGTATTGCACAGCTAGGGGGTGGCTGCGCTAGTGCAAGGGGAAGGGGCCAGACTAGACGCAGTGACCTATATCCGCACCATACGCCAGTTATCTATTCCATCCCTCGTTCCCGGATCTCAGATAAAATCATCACGATTCGTTCTGGGATTTACTATTTTTCTCTCAATCTTGGAAATGAGGTTCCTTTCCGATGGTTGCGCAATCGGCCCAAATAAAACACTGATATATCGATGAACTTAGATTTTTGAAAGATTAGAAAAGATGCGTTCTTGGATACTTGTTAGACCGTCTTTGGTACAGATTCTCAACGCTTCGGAACACGGCCTTCGTCTCTCGATATATCAACTTCAGACTTAATCATTGATGCTTATTTATAGAATTTTTATCTACCAACTGACCGTGCTGTTAATTAATTTATACGTATTCTGAAGAGATTAGAACTCTCGAAGCCGAGGGGCCAAGGTGGTGTCTTGCCACTTAAGCTGACCTAGATTACTTTAACGGCGTGACACTTTGAGTTGCCTCCGTAGTCTGGCTGTTGATTCAACGAGCTACAAAACAATTGGTTCGTCCATTTACAAGCGAGGAAAATTTTCTTATTAAGTGGAACTGGAGAAAAACTGTATCCACTATTTACGATACAGGCAAGACCGTTCAAGGATATTTTGGCCTAATCGTACATACATTTCCCAAGTTTGCTAAGTGAAGTCAATTCAAGAGATATGAATACAAATGGGGAGACATTCAGAGTTTTTCGACATATCTCATTACGTATCGTGGGCAATGAACGCTTTTTCAACTAATATTTTAATGTCCTTCTTCAAATTCAGATGAATACACAGTAGTTGCATTTGTTCTGTAGTATGCACGCCTGTGCTGCTACCTAACGGTGATTGGTTTTAAATAAGCGCTCGGACGACTGTTCGGCGGTACTGTTAGCTCAGCGAAATAGTCACATCAATGTTTGTTTGGAGAGTGTCAGAGAGAGGGTGGCCGATGGCGCTATCTGTGAAAACCGAACAAGGACTATTTTGGGCTCGTGTGAATTCTGCAACTTTTACCTGCTCCGATGAAAGTCAGGAGAGAACGAACTCGGCAAATCTCATAAAACCATCCCCAAAAGAGGGGCATGAACTAGGGGTGGAGGAGGTGGCAGTAACCCCGCTTCCAATAAAGCGTAATTCTATCAGTTAGGAGTTGTAAAAAAATTTCACTGAACAGATAAGCCGGCTTGACGGGACCTATATGAGCAGACAGCCTTCTTGTTTTTACAGTCCATGATAGTTCTGTTTGTTGAAAATCACGCTAAATTTTCCTTAAAACTCTATTTTGTAATTAACATTCAAGATTGCAAGCCACACTTCAGTTTGTAAGAGTGGACTAATTACTCTAACCGCACTGATTGCTCGGTACTACATGGTGGGGGGAGTCGCACTGGGGCAGATAGTGACGGTGACAATTTCCAACTAATTTTACGAGTTTTTGTTTTTGAGAGACACTCTGTTGCTACGTATTTGTGGATCGTTTCAACGAGGAAAACAGGCTGCCACCCCCCCCCCCCCCCCTCTAACATCGATGGTAGGGTTGCCGTTACGGTTATACAATTAAGACACGACAACGACGGTTTAATTAAAACGAATTCAATAAACCTGAATCGCTATTAAAGAACCGCGTAACTGTAACCGTTCCAAAATTCAAACTTAGGTAACCATAAAAATAAAAGCCATTACAAAACTATTACTTTCATTAACACCCATCTGACGTGTTTATTGCGTATTTCATCCGAGGAATTAAAGAGTCTACAGAGGTAGTCACCGTATCAGATCTGTATTCTATAAATGCGGTACAGCACAGAGAAAAAGAAACAGAGTTCGTTTTCTTACGGCTGCAGCGAACGCTTTAGAGGCAGTCGGAACTAGACAACTAACGTAAATATACACAGGGTGTTCCCAAACTAAGTTCTGTAACTTCAGGTTATGATTCGTTGGGTAAAAATAAGTAAAAATGTTCCTATACATAAGGTCCGATTATGCTTCGTTTTCAATATGGCGGCCATTTTCGTATTTTCACTAAATTATTAGGAATTTCATAACCCCTTACAATACATTGCTCAAATTTGGAACGAAGGTACCTGTTCTGCTTTATTTAAGGTTGTGATGATCTTAAAAACTTTTAATTGTAAATTGCGCAAAAACGAACAATCTTAGAAAAAAATACAATAGTTTCCAAATGTAAAACAAATCTAACAAGTTCCAATTGAATAAAATCCGTTCATAAAAAAAGGAGTAACACCAATTTAGGCAATACAATTATGCTCTGTTTCATTTTATTAGACATTGCGTTGTTGGTGTTGAATGCATTTCATATCAGCTGATGAAGTAAATATTAAACAGCTGATATTTTAGCATTTTCATAACAGATTATACATTGTTGACAAATAATATTATGATATGTGAATAGTGTTTGTATGTTCTAGTACAATATTCGTTGTTCCATTACTGGTTACTAAGCACAAAGAAACTAATTAAACTATTTGAAAACATCATAATCTAATTTGTCAACAATGATTAATATGTAATGAAAATGCTAAAATATCAGCTGTTTAATACTTACTTCATCTGCTGATATGAAATGCATTCAACACCAGCAATTCCATGTCTAATAAAATGAAACAGAGCGTATATCGTATTGCCTAAATTAGAGTTACTCCTTTATTTATGAACGGATTTTATTCAATTGGAACTTGTTTGATTTGTTATTACATTTGGAAACTTTTGTATTTCCTGTGAATTTTTTCTAAGATTGTACGTTTTTGCGCAAAAGTTTTTAAGTGCCGCAATTATGAAAATATTGAATATAATAAAATAATATTATCACAACCTTAGCAAACGAAGCATATTCGGACCTATATTTATAGGAATATTTTTACTTATTTTTACCCAACGAATCGTAACCTGAAGTTTCGGAACTTAGTTTGGGAACACCCTGTATATATGTAATAATAATTACTTCGTTTATCCTCGAGGATTTGGGGGAATAAGGGGAGAGAATGACAAGGTGTTAGCTCTGCCGTCAGCACGGTGAACTGGGGAACTAACTACTCAACATACATTTATCGCACTGTTGTATGCGACCTCTGTTTATTTATTTTCTGTGAGTTCAAAACTGTGTGACTTAACCTGATTATGATAATTTTAACACCGTCTTAAATAGCGTACATTTTAGTGTAGTTACTTTTTCAAATTTTGATAGTTCATTTCCATTTTCATAGGCCTAACAGTCGGAAACTAATAAACTAAAACTCACTATTTTCATTTTATTACGAATCAATATATTTTTAGAGTTAAAAAGCGGATCCGTTGGTAACTTTTGCGCTCATTCAAACGATGCAAAAAATCACACAACGACGTATCAAACATGGGGGGACGACGTATTATAGGGGAGGGGATAAGTAAACTTACGGTTCATGCGTTTAAGTTTACACGGCTAGGTTTACATATGTGTCACTGAAAAGAAATAAGTTATATAATAAATAAAAATTAAAATAACTATCACTAAGATATGTAAAATAAATTATTTATTTTAAGGTTTCTGTTTTGTATTTTTGAGCTATTAAAGTGGTTTATGTTATGTACACATTATTTAATATTGCTTATTAATTCACTATTTTATTTTTGGTTGTAAATTACTAATTTAAATTTTAAACACCAAAGCAAAGAGCACGTGTCACCTTTATTTATTTGTCAAAATATGAATAATTCGTTAAATGTTTGTTTCTTTATATATTACAAATACGTATTGCAACGCGGGCACCCAACGATACATTTTTTGTTATTTGTTGGGACCCAAGACTGTAAATATTTAAAAATAAACAATTCTGATAATAGCTGTAAGAAAAAAAAATTCAATCTTCAACATAAAATACGAAAATATCCTTTAAAAAAAATTAACCATGAAACGAATTTTAACTATCCACTACAAATGCAAAACTAACTTATTCAAACGATGAACAAAACTTAAAATTATGAACAAAATACGACAAATACTGTAATCTATCCCAAAATACTTTACGGTGACTTTAAATCCCTCAATTGTGTTCACGTGCACGTACACGCAGCACACATTTTGTGTCAGGTCCCCCCCAACATGCGGTCTCACGCCATAACACAGATCTACCATTGCCACGTGCTATTATTCCTTTACCCCGGAACGACGTATTTGTTTAAAATAATTTATTGTGAGAACCGACGGGTGAATGCGCGATGCAAAATAAACATTGCCTCAGCAAAACGCAATCAAACGTCACAATTGCATAATAAACAGGCTAGATGAGTTTTAATTTCTCGCCACGTCAATACGCTAAATTAATTTAAAGCGACGGTTGAGTCGGCCTATTTATATACATCTACTTGCTATATGTCGGCTTAGTCTGCTACAGTATTAGTGATTTAATGTATTCTTAGTAAATTTAAAGTGACGGTTGAGTCGGCCTATTTATATACATCTACTTGCTATATGTCGGCTTAGTCTGCTAATAACTATTAGTGATTTAATGTATTCTTAGTAAATTTAAAGTGACGGTTGAGTCGGCCTATTTATATACATCTACTTGCTATATGTCGGCTTAGCCTGCTAATAACTATTAGTGATTTAATGTATTCTTAGTAAATTTAAAGTGACGGTTGAGTCGGCCTATTTATATACATCTACTTGCTATATGTCGGCTTAGTCTGCTAATAACTATTAGTGATTTAATGTATTCTTAGTAAATTTAAAGTGACGGTTGAGTCGGCCTATTTTATATACATCTACTTGCTATATGTCGGCTTAGCCTGCTAATAACTATTAGTGATTTAATGTATTCTTAGTAAATTTAAAGTGACGGTTGAGTCGGCCTATTTATATACATCTACTTGCTATATGTCGGCTTAGTCTGCTAATAACTATTAGTGATTTAATGTATTCTTAGTAAATTTAAAGTGACGGTTGAGTCGGCCTATTTATATACATCTACTTGCTATATGTCGGCTTAGTCTGCTAATAACTATTAGTGATTTAATGTATTCTTAGTAAATTTAAAGTGACGGTTGAGTCGGCCTATTTATATACCTCTACTTGCTATATGTCGGCTTAGTCTGCTAATAACTATTAGTGATTTAATGTATTCTTAGTAAATTTAAAGATGACCGGTTGAGTCGGCCTATTATATATACATCTACTTGCTATATGTCGGCTTAGTCTGCTAATAACTATTAGTGATTTAATGTATTCTTAGTAAATTTAAAGCGAAGGTTGAGTCGGCCTATTTATATACATCTACTTGCTATATGTCCGGCTTAGCCTGCTAATAACTATTAGTGATTTAATGTATTCTTAGTAAATTTTAAAGCGAAGGTTGAGTCGGCCTATTTATATACATCTACTTGCTATATGTCGGCTTAGTCTGCTAATAACTATTAGTGATTTATGTATTCTTAGTAAATTTAAAGTGACGGTTGAGTCGGCCTATTTATATACATCTACTTGCTATATGTCGGCTTAGTCTGCTAATAACTATTAGTGATTTAATGTATTCTTAGTAAATTTAAAGCGAAGGTTGAGTCGGCCTATTTATATACATCTACTTGCTATATGTCGGCTTAGTCTGCTAATAACTATTAGTGATTTAATGTATTCTTAGTAAATTTAAAGCGACGGTTGAGTCGGCCTATTTATATACATCTACTTGCTATATGTCGGCTTAGTCCTGCTAATAACTATTAGTGATTTAATGTATTCTTAGTAAATTTAAAGTGACGGTTGAGTCGGCCTATTTATATACATCTACTTGCCTATATGTCGGCTTAGTCTGCTAATAACTATTAGTGATTTAATGTATTCTTAGTAAATTTAAAGCGAAGGTTTGAGTCGGCCTATTTATATACATCTACTTGCTATATGTCGGCTTAGTCTGCTAATAACTATTAGTGATTTAATGTATTCTTAGTAAATTTAAAGTGACGGTTGAGTCGGCCTATTTATATTACATCTACTTGCTATATTGTCGGCCTTAGTCTGCTAATAACTATTAGTGATTTAATGTATTCGTAGTAAATTTAAAGTGACGGTTTGAGTCGGCCTACTTTATATACATCTACTTGCTATATGTCGGCTTAGTCCTGCTAATAACTATTAGTGATTTAATGTATTCTTAGTAAATTTAAAGTGACGGTTGAGTCGGCCTATTTATATACATCTACTTGCTATATGTCGGCTTAGCCTGCTAATAACTATTAGTGATTTAATGTATTCTTAGTAAATTTAAATAAAAGTTGATTTTCCTTTTTAAATACCACTAACTTGCTATTATTTTATTAGTTGCTTAACCCTTTAGTATTTTAAGTATTCTTTAAATTCTTTTAACAGGTTGACGTTGAGTCGTCCATTTATAATTCTTACAATTCTTTTACCGCTTGGGCCTGCCCCAATAACTATTTTTTTAAATGTAAATTTTTATTTAAAAATTTAAAGTTTACGGTTTAAATCGGCCTATTTTCATCTTTTAATGTGGCTTAGCGGGGTTAATAATAAGGAAAAAATTTAAGTAATTTTAGTTAATTTAAAACTTAGTCCCTTATTTTAACAAAACTACATTTAAATTGGCTTATTTTTTTAATTAATTTAGGATTAAATTTGAATTTAGTAAAAAGTGAGGTTATTCGGTAAATTTTAAACATCACCTTCCTATAAAATTCGGCCTAGCTTCTAAAAATTTAAATTTAAGTAATTATAAAAATTTGAAAAAACTTATCTAAATTTATATAACAATTGCTTATTTGTTACTGAAAACTAATTATATTTAATTTCTAGTAATTTAAATTGACTGATGAATTTATTTAATTGATATGATCCTTTAGTTCTAAACTAAGTAATTTAAAAATTATTCTTAAATTTTTTAAATTTAGGATGAAATCCCTATTTTATTACATTAAAATGCAAAATGGGCGGCTTAGCGCTATAACATTTGATTTATGTTTTATAAATTTAAAACAGTTTTATAAAACTTTTATTACTCCTTCATAGTCGCTAGCGCTAAAAAAGAATTTTGACAGAACTTAAAAGTAGTTGATCGCTATTTAAACCTCCTTGTTTGTAGGGCTTATTTGGGGTAAAACCCTTTGGTTTAATGTTTGGTTTAGTTTTAAAAAGCTGGCCCGGCCTTTTTTAACTACTGCTTTTTTTTATGTGGGCTTAGTCCTTACATGTGACTTTAAAAGATTCTTTGTTAAATTTTAAAGTTGTTTTTCTCCGGGTTTTCCTTGAAATGCCACAAATCCCTTTTTTGGTTATTTAATTTGCTTAATTACCCTATTTTTTGTGTTCATTTTTTTATAATATTTTATTAAAAAATAATATTTTATAAATTTAAATTTTAATTTATGAATTTACTTTAAATATATATATAAAATACTGGCTTGTCTAAAAACCAAATTTTCAAAAACCCCCAAACCCTTTTAGGAAAAGGGAATTGGAAGTTTGGTAGAAATTACCCAATTTTTAATAAAAAAAAATTCCATTTTTTGGCAAAAATGTTTTTTGGCTTTTAAAAGGGGTTTTTTTTAGTTTTTTTTTAAATTAACTGTTTTATAGAAAAAAAGACTTGGTCTTTACCCTTTTTTAAAGTTTTTTTTGGGAAATCCTTCTTTAAGGGGTTTAAACATAAAAATAACCTTTAATTTTAAACATAAGTTTTTCCCTTTTAGGAAATCTTGGATTTTAATTATTTGGGTTCCTTCCTGTTGGTTTTATATTTGAAGAATTCAAAAAGTCATTTTGAACAATAGGTAGTATAATTTTTTTAAAATGTTTTCAAAAAATTTCCTTTGCAAGTGAAAGGCTTGGTTCGCAAGAGGTTTTTCCAATTTTCTTTGTCTTTATTTTACCCTTTTTAACCTAACGATTAACAATTTTAAAAGGTTCCATTCCAAAAAAAATGATTTTAAAAGATTTAAAATTTTGTAGCTTAATGAACCAAAAGATTTTCAAACAGGGATTAACAAACAACGCTTGGCTCCCAATCGTTTTGTCCGTTCGTTTACACAAAAAATCTTTCGAAAAAATTTGGAATTTAGGGGCAATTGATTAAAGTCCAAAAATGACCTTTGGAGGGTAACAACATTTATAAAAATTTTTCCCCGCCTTTTAAGGCTCTAGGAGCTGGTTTTTGTTTTTTTTTTGCTTTATTGTAATGTTAAAACCAATTATGTCGGCTTTTACTATGGTTATTAAAAAAACCACCTTTTTGCTTCCGACACACTTCAAAACAATAATTTAATACAAAGATAGCCTTGGGTTTGTCCCTGGACAACAATTTACTAAAGGTTTTTTCTTTGCCCTTTTACAAAATATTTTATTTAAAAATTTTTGAGGAAATCTTTTTTCCTTTCCCTTTTCCCAATTTCAAATTCATATTAACAAATGGGCGAATAAAATTTCCCGCCCTTTTTGTTCAAAAGTTTTAATTGTAAGGCTATTGTCCTTTTATAAAATGAACAAACCATTTTGAACAAGGTGCCAAAATTTTAAGAAAACCCAAAAGAATTAAATAAAACAATGTTAATCCCAATTTTTTCTCTACTTGATATTCATTAAAGCTTCAAACGTTTGTCAAGTGTGGTTTTTTAATTTCCTTTTCCCCACCTCTTCACACCCCTCACTTTTTAAAATCCTTTATTTTTACCACACTTCCCTTTCATTCGGGGCTTAAATAGTTAACCTTGCAAAAAAAGTCCCGAAAGAAATTCCGCCCAGCCAAAGAAGTTTTGAAAGCCTTACAATTTGCAGAGATTTAAGACTGGCCCAATTATTTTTCTTTTCCTTAATTCTTTCCTATCAGTAAATTTTTTTTAGTTACTTTCATGATAAACCATAATTTGTGTTTAATTCTGAATGCATCGAAAGATTTTGGGACCTCTGGCTACCTTGGCTACAAATACCCTCCCAAAAAACTCTTTTTTCATATCAGTACTTCATGTTATTCGGATGTTAAAATCACACTTCTACTCAGTTGAAGTTTGAAAGTAATCGAGTAATGGCGTAACTGCCCTTGGTTCCTCACCCAATCCTTTTACGACCCGTTTCTTTCCCTTCTTCTTCAAACCAGTATTTAAGATTTATCTTTACCAAAAAGTAATTAACGCGAAAAGCTTTGAATTTCCTAAACGCCAATTTTATTTGAATTACAAGGGCGGGCTGTAAT
The DNA here is from genome assembly GCA_035578905.1 of Stictocephala bisonia. Taxonomy (NCBI): domain Eukaryota; kingdom Metazoa; phylum Arthropoda; class Insecta; order Hemiptera; family Membracidae; genus Stictocephala; species Stictocephala bisonia. The sequence goes on from JAQJVL010008262.1 coordinate 9,540, forward strand.
CTGGCCTACAACCTCTTTCCTTTACCTTTTATGTACTCCTTGTTCCTTCAAAATTTAATCCCCGGTTTTCTTTTTTGAATTCTTTTAACCTTTTTAAACCTTTTCCACCCTTTTAGCTCCCACATTTTTTCCCCCTTTTCCTGGGTTTTCACCTTATCAGCAACTTTCATATTATGGGGAGATATAACGGATTAAATGGGTCTTAGGAATTCTTTTCAACCTTTAAATTTTGTAGGGGACTTCACTTTAGGTTAAAATTTAGAAACCTTTCTCACCTTTGTCCTTTTCACCTTCACACCCAATTTCACCCAAATTAACAGACGAAGGGTGGTAAGTTCAGAAGGAATTTTTGTCTATGAAAAGGGTTATGTTCAACATATCAGGAAGCCGTGGTGAAATTGGTTCAACCTCCTTAACACCTCCTTTCATTGTCCATAGGTTCCACGGGTGTTCCCAATAATTACGCCTAAACCTTTTTAACCCTTAAACTATAACACCTAATTACCCACATTAGGGTTAACCCCAACTTTTTAAATTTTACATAAGAACACACAGGGGTTCCTTTAAAGGGTGTAAATAGATATTGCTACCAAAGGAAAGTTTAAAAATAAATGTCTGCTGCGTAAACTAAATTTAAAGGTTCCCCCCCAAAACTACTTAGGCCTATTTTAACACAAAATTTAAAAAATTACTAAAAGGTATGTCCCCAAAAGGTTTAGCAATATTTATGTTGAAACAAAAATGATTTTGTGTGACATTGGCCTAAAACCCCTTCAGACCCTTTTTTTACTATGTTTCACATTACCGAATTACACTAAAATATTCCACGATTTAGAAGCTTCAGTATAAAAAACCCCGTTTGGGAAACTGACCCCAATTGGCCCCACCCAACCCACAGATTATATATATATAATTAAATATTATTAAAGATATAAGTAAAAAGTTAATTTTAGGATGAATAAAATTAAACAGACCCTTATAAATTAATTATTACCCCAAATTTCCCTTTACGACCATTTCACCTTTATATTTTCTAGTTTTAAATTTAAAAAAGTTGAGTAATTTTTAATATAATTTAATTAAAATAAAATTTTAAAAACATTGGTTAAATCTTTTAATTGATAATTTAATATTTTAGTTAAAGTTTTTAATGATGAAACTTACCAAAATATGTTGAATAATTGAATTTGTTTGTTCAACATGTTCAGGGGGTATTTTTGAAATATTTAATTCTTCTTTTCATTTAACTTCTTGCCCTTTTTTATAAAATAAATAAAATTACCAGTTTTCCCCTTTTATCAAGGAGAGTGGTTTGAGAAAACAAACTTTACCAATGTACAGTATTTGTTTCTTCCGAATAGTTTAAGCTAAAACAAACTGTTTTTAAAGGTCTTTAAAGTTTGTCCAAATGTTAAAAAAAAAAAATTTATTCACAGTATGTACAAATTAATTTTAAACTATTTGCTTTAAATTTTCCCTTATTATGCAATTCTTTTTGAAAATTTTTTATCAAAATTTGGGAAATTTTGGTATGTCTGTGGGAATACTGATTGTAATTGTATTGCGACAATTTTTTCGGGGAATTTAGCTTGTTTGGCCTTGTTTATATGGTAACCCTTTTAAAAAATTTACTCTTGGGGCCTTGTTGTTGTAGCTGTTTTTCTTTTCCTTCCCTTTTGTTTCTTAAATGTTGTTCAATCTTTGTTTGTATCATTTTTTATTGAAATATTTATAAAAGTATTTTTTAGTGGAAAGGCTGTAGGTTGTTAATTAAATTTACAAGATGGAAAATTGTAATTTTTTGTTGCCCGGGGTAGGGTAATGGTAAATTAAAGGCCTTGGTGGGGTTTCCCGAAATTTAAAAATTAATGAAGTTTATGATTGATTTTTTAAGTTGTTTACATTGTGACACCCTATTGCTTTTTGGGAAAGATTTTGGAACATAAATTTATAATAAAAAAAATTTTTTTAATTCCTAATACAAAAAATGCTTAAATGCCAATAAATAAGTTTTTTCGAAGGGTGGGGGGCAAAAAATTTTCTTTCCCAGATTGTGAATAAAAAACAGAAAACCTGAAAAATGGGGAACCCCTTGCAAAAATTTTTTTTAGTAATTATTTGTATAAAGGGCAAATAGAATTTTAAAAAAAAGACATTAAAAGAACTTTAACTGGGTTCGGTTTTTAAACATTTTCTAAATTTTTGCTTTTAGGGGGTAGTTTAAAACATGCACCAATGAAAATTTGTCTTTTGGGTTTTGGAATGTTAAACCAAACGTTATAATCATTGATTTCAAATTTTGTATTCCCAAATAATGTAATTATTGTATTTTTTTTCGATTTACATAATTTTTTATTTGGTTTTCGATTAAATTTAACATAGGTCTGATTGGTATTTGAGTTTAGTGTGGGTACCTTTTCCTTTGTGGGCTTTTGGGGGACATTTTAATTTGGGCTTTCGTAAATTTTCAGGGATATGTAATCATGGTATCTTAAAAGGTCTTGTGTTGGATTTTGGTTTAATTTTAAAAACCCCCGTCTTATAAAGGGGCCCCACTTTATAACATAATTCTTTCTTTAAAATGGAAAAAAACCGGTTTCCTTATTGTCCTCTTTGTTTAATGATTGGTTTGTTAATTTAAAATTTTTGAAAAATAGAATTTAACCAAAATTATTTCTTGGATGTTTTTGGATTAGGATTTGGGTGGGGTTTTTAAATTTAGTTTTTTCAGTTCAGATAAATTGGTTGGTATGGTTTTCGATTAATTTCTTTTTTTTTTATTGCATATGTAAATTTAAAAGCGTCCTTATGTATTTTCTTGAAAAAGAATTTAAAATTTTGTTTTACACCCAAAATGAAGGTTTTTTTCTTTTGGGGAGTTAAAAATTTTTTATTGGCCCTTTAAAAATTTATGAATAATTTTGTTGGGTTTTTTACTTTTATTTGGGTTTTAAAATTTTGGTTTTTTAATTTAAATTTTAAGGCCTGGGTCCTTTTCTCAAAAAGATTCATTCAATCCCCTTCCAAAAAGGAATAGTTTATTTTTCATTTTCGATGACAATGTTTAAAAAAAATTTGAAATTTAAATTCTTTTTTAAATATTAAATTTAGAGTTTTGAAAATAAGTAAGATTTATTTTTCCTTAATACCAAATAAATTTTGCAGTTCAATGGGTTTTTTGAGGTGTATTGAGGAGTTGAGAGGCCAAAAGTTAACAATTTTGGTGTATAGGAGGGTGGAGATAAAACATTGATTTATTGGGGTAAATATTATGTTTCCTGAATAGAAGGCTTTGAAAGAGGGATGTTTTATAATAAAATTTGGAGTTAACCATATAAGAATACTAAAGGGTTTAAATTAGGGCACCTTTCGTATATTTAGATGAATTATGAAACGAGTTACCTTAATTTATTTTTAAACTTAAAAAACGTCCACGCAAAATGGTTATTCGACTTTCCCGGGGGGGTTTTTAATAATAATTTAAATAGGGTGAGAAAAAAAAAAATTTTTAATACAATAAAAAGGGGAAAACTGAAAAGGTTGGGAAATATGAGAGAAGGGTAAATATAAGTTGGGGGGGGCATATTTAGTTATAATTTTGGGGGGAACGAACCAATCAAAAATAGGGTTTGATAATTGAAGGTCTAACTGTTTAGGGGTTGGATACTTGGTGAAAAATATATGAAATTTTTCCGGTTTGCATTCATTTTCCCCGGGCCCTACAATAAAATTTAAAACCATGGTTTCCATGTCCAATTTTTTTTGGTCGGGGTTGAAGCAGAGCCAGGCCGTCAAAATGGATTTCCGGGGTTGGTAAGCACTAACTGAATACGTTTCTTGAAGCGGTTTGCAAGGTCTTCCGTTTGTCCAAATGGTAGAAATTTATCACGGTTCGTACATTACTTTGAAATACCTGAAATTTGCCGTAAAGTGGGGCGAAAAGGGGCCTTTTTTGAATATTTTTACCTAAAAGTTAATGTGGGTTTTGCCCTGGTGGTGGGGGAAACAGTTTGAATTTGGGATTTGGAAAGGTTAACGAATAGTTTGGTTTTGGTTGAGGAATGGGACCCTTTTTTTAAATTGATTTTACTTTGGGTCTTGAGTTGAGCCGTTAAATTTTTCTTTTCTCTATGCTTAAGATCAACATGTTGGTTTGGGGACCGTTTTTTTTGGCCAAATATTTTATATATTTTTCTACCCGGAAAGTACATTTCCTTGTTATGGTAAGGTTTAATAAGGAACGGTTTATCTGAATTGAAAGTTTTAATTTTTCCAGGGAAGGGTGGAAGAAGGTATTTAAGGTGTTTGGGTGGGTTTCGAATTTTTAAGAACATTTTTGGAAAATTTGAATTTTTAGACCAAATAATTTGATTCTCGTTGGGGTTTTTTAGTTTAATGTGGATTTGGGGGGCATAGGAAATTTAAATAAGTTCTTAACTTTCCAATTTCCTCTAAAATTAATTTTGGGATTTTGTACCAGAAAATAATTTTGTTTCGAACGGGTTGGATTTTTTGGGCATTATTTTTTTTTTTTTCCAGGGGTTATTTAAATTATATTGAGAGGGATACAAAGGGGGGGGGGCCCTTGGCTAGATCCAAATTTCCTTGTTGTTTAGCAGACGAAATTTAAAAAAACATTTAAAATTTTAATTCGTACAATTTTTGGGTTAATTGTTTTTGGGGTTTTAAATTTCTTTTGGTTGTTTTTTTTGGAAAAATTTTTCTTTCAAAAAAAATTTTTTTTTAAATTTGGGAAATTTTCTTTAAGGGGTTAATAAAATACTTAAAAAGATCAAATTTGACAGAAATAAATGTTTTGGTATTGAAGATCAACTGGACGGAACATTAACATGGTAAATTTGAATTCAAATAATTGGTAATTTTTATGTTTTTTCATGAAAATTTACATAATTTTATGTTCGTTTTCTCAGTTTAAAAATTAACAAAAAGTTTGATTTAAAAAAATTTTAATATTATTGTGTTTTTTTATCCTTCTCAATTTTTTTTCTTCTTTGGGTTTACCAAAATTTAAGGTTTTATTTCTTTTGTTTTTATTTTTAATTTCAACAATTTTTTTCATTTATTTTCTTAAATGTCCTTTTTTGTTGGGCTTTTTTATTTAATTTAAAAAATTCTTTCAATTTAAAAGCCATAACTTATTTTAATCAAAAAATCTTTCTTTCTTAATCAAGGGCAAACTGTGTTTAATGTTTTGTTTTTTTAATGGCCAATGATTGTTTTTAACATTTAAAGAGTCATAATTTCATTTCTGTTTTGGGGTGTTTTTATTTAAGGATTTTATTTAAATTGTTTTTTAGCAAAGAATGAAAGGGGGTTTAGGGTTCCTTATCAAAATTTTTTCTTGTTTTTATTGAAATGAAATTTAAAAACTTATGGGGTGGATTTTCGTTGAAACAAAATTTAAAAAATGTGTTTTAAACAAGATTACCCTAAAAGGTTTTTTTTTTAGAAACGGTAGGGACTTGCCACCCAAGGGCTAAAAGGGAGAATTGTGTATTGTGGCCTTTAGCCCTTTGGGGAAAATTGGGTTTTATAGGTTTTGATTTTAAAAGTTACTTTCTCTTTTTTTTATCATTGGTTTAAACCAATCTCAATGTTCCTTTTAAAAATTTTTCTTTTTTCTTATAAAAAATGTTAAAGAATTTGAAAATGTTTCCCCCTTTTTAAAAAATTAATTAAAATTAAATTGAAAATTAAATTATTTTTTTTATAACTAAAAATTTTTTTAGCATTCATTTTTTTAGTGTAAAAAATTTATTTAAATTTTCCAAAATTTAACAAAATTTTGTGTTTTTGAGAAAACATTTTTTGTAAATTTTTGTTTCCTTTCAAATTAAAAAAAATTTGAATTTAAAAATGAAAAACTTTGGATGTAGGGCCAAAAAATAATAAAATTTAAATTTGGGGCCTTCCCTTTTTAGGATTTAAATAAAATAAACTGGGTTTGACCAATTTTTTAAAAAAATTTTTACGACAAAATTTTCCTATTCACGCATTTTAGAATAAAAAATAAAGTTGATGTTATAAAAATTTTTCAAAATAATTGAAAAAACATTTTTTTTGTTTTTAAATTATTGATAATGGAACAAGAGTAAATTTTTTAAATTATTTTTATTATGTCTTAACAAATAAATTTTTTTAAAAAATATTTTTTAACTTATGATTACTTGGTTGTTTCCAAAAAATATTTAATTCACTTTTGCTATTTTTCTGCCCTTTTCATAAAAATTTTCATTTTTCTTCTAAGTTTATAGTTTTTATTAAGACAAGGTTTCTGAAATTGGGTTTTCAATTGTATTGGGGTTTTTACATTTTAGAGTTGAAAAAATTTTCTTTTAAAAAGCGTGTTTGAAGGTTAGGGTTTTTTCCAATGAAAACCGTTGTACATTAAAATTTAAAAAAACCGATTTTAAAGTTTTAAAATTTAAAAAAATCTTTTTGAATTTTTTTTTAAAATGTTCGACGTTTTTTTAAGCTGAGCACAATTATAAAGTTGGTTTTGCAATAACAATTTTCCACCCGAAAATATACTTTTCATTTAGTTGATTACACATAACCCAACTTATCGTAATCGTCTGTATAGTGAACAAAAATTCGTAATTTGCGTTAAAATCGAGATCCTGCCGGAATATGCAATATTTAACGGGAATCTCGTGAAATAATTGAGAAATAGTATGTTTCACATTTATGTTGATCATAAAAACGACTTAAAATTTAAAATAAAATGATGAAAACATAAATAAAAATAATTGAATGACATACAACAATAAATTACATTTTCGATTATTTAAAATTGTAATTTTTTCTCCACAAAACGTATTTTTCGCTGAATAAAAAGTATTTCCCCAGAAAATATAATTCTGATCCTACCCACTGGTGATTAAAAAGTTAAGATCTGCGAAGTGTCAAGAAACTGCATAAATACCGGACTGCAATTAAATGCCCACGGTGTAATAATACCTATGTTAGAGAGAACAGCGCGTGTTCTTTATTGGTGAATATATTACACGTTGGAGCCGGGGACGAGAGTAGGGGTAGTTTCTGGTATCATGTTGGAATCCTCGCATACCGACGATCACTAAGCGGAACTGGAGCGGCGGCCATCTTGGATCTATCTCCATAAAAATCAATGTTAAATGGTTAAGCAGATTTTAAATGTATTTATTTCGATAAAACTATCTTTGACGTGTCATTTTTTAGGAATTGTAATAAAGAATATTTTTAGATTAGATTTTTCATTTATTGTTTTTGATACACGTACTACTGTTTCGATTAAAAATAGTTAAAAAATAAAAAAATAATAAAACGAGAAAAACCCCCCAATAAGCAACCAAAATTATACATTTATTTCACATATTTGTGAGCATTTAGGGCCTATATTGTTAAAACTGGCAGAGAACAAACAGAGAAGCTAACCTGAGACACCCTTATGTATTTGCTTGATTTGATGTAGTCGGATTTTTGTTCAAATATTATTTCCATTTGAGATTTAAGATGGAACAAAAATTTAATTAAACTGATTTTAGCACTTAATGTTATATATAGATTAAACCCAATCCGTCTTTTGTGTTTCTTCTCAAAATTTCATATAAATAGATTGAAACCCGCCTTCTCAGGTACACTTTAATACAACTACAGTAGCCTAGATCATTTCCGCTGTTTTGAACTTAGGTTTTTGTTTGAACAAGTTTTTTCGTCATCTTTCTTTTTATTTTCCATTTGTTGGCTGCTACACACGATATATTCTTGATATATAATAATTGGAGATGATATCTGGATGCTTCAGAGTGTTTAGGGGACAAACACAACACGTTTCGACAGGTATAACAAACGTCTTCAGGTGTACCAACTTAACCTACACTACATCTAAAACTACATTCATATTGCGCATTGGGTTTGCTTTTGGTTTTTTGAATACATACGTCTAATTTTGAAAAATAGGTGAACATAAAAACTTCAAAGTAAATATTTTTATAGTGCTTTATAACCAAACTAATTAGGGAATTCGCAAAACAATTCCAACGATCATTTCATTCTTGATCAAACGAAATTTGTTTGGAAAAAATCCGTTTAAAAATAACAGTTGTTTGACACACGTGATCGTATGTCCGGTTCGAAATAACATTGTTCTTGTGGGATTAAAACCATCATGGCCGAAAGCTCCAATCTAGTCAGATACAAACACGGTCAAACTAGTGACGAGTTTTTTTTTATGTAAAATTCATCAAGAATGAAAATTAAAGGTGCAACATATTTCACCGTAGAAAAATTATTAAAATACCGTACTCAATTTTCTACAATACCAATCTTACGATCCACTAGAATGGTCTTCGCCTATCAAATGATACTTCAAGTACTGTGATACGATCATCATGAACGACTGAATCCTGGAAATAGAAACTTGGAGGATAAAAACAAAATTTCCAGGATAATAAGATGTTTTGGCATTTTTCGTGATCCCCACACGGCCTCCTTAAAAATCCTTTACTCTTACAACAGGAGTGACCGCGGGAAAGCAGCTGGCAGACAGGATACGAGAGGCTTCCTGCACCACCCGCGAATTGCACAACATGCGGTCGAGCGCAGGTGGTCCCGCACTTTCACACGTCGGAGACCAGTCTGGGCCGTGACCTAGGACCGACTGACCACGACAAAACACGAGCGTGACACGGCGGCTAGGAATGACGAATACTTTCAACAAAATCGATATACCGAATGATCGATATATCGCAAACCAAATACGGAAAGAAAAATATCGATATATCGGGTAACTGATATATCGAATTGTAAATGATTCATCTGTTTAAACATTATTATGCACTAACTCTTATCATGACCAAAAATACACTCAAGTTTTGCTGTCACTATTTAGAGTAGCCGACTGAATGTAAATATTAAATAAATACATTATTTACACGAAACAAGTTGTTGTCTGTGGAGTTGAATGAAAAAACTCTAAATAAGAATAATTATACCTTTAATTATTACGTTAATTATAAAAGAATAATGTAGAGTCAGTGTTGCCAACTCACACACAACTTCATTTACCCGTTCCATCCACTGGTCTACAATATCCTACATTTTAGAGCGTTAACCTCACGTAAAAAAAAACTAAATAAATTTGAATTATTATTTCAATGCATGATTTGTACGCATAAGAGGCAATTTAAATGTGTTTTTTTCGAATCCTGATGATTTTGAAGAAAGAGAATAAACTCAATATTAAGTGATGACATATTGGACCAAAATATAGATATGGCCGATATTATCGAAAGAAAATATCGATACTAATATATCAAAACATATTTATCGATATTTCCGATATATCATTGCCATCCGTACATGTGGCAGGTGTGAGTATTCTTCCTTAGTGAATCTAAGTGAAAACATTAAACTGTACACCAAATCTTGACAAGTAACATTGATAAAATAGCAAACACTGTATACTCTGTTCGGCGAGAGTTGAAGTGAGGCTCCGCCTTGACTGTCGCTGTCACAAGGGCGCCGGCCAATAAAGAGGGTGCCCACGAGAACCCTTTATTTACAACAAGACTGATTCATTGGCATCTCCAGTTGGCAGTCAGTCAGTCAGGCTCAGGCAGATAGGAAAGTTAATCACTACAGCAACATGTGAACACCTGTGAATCGGCCTAGCGCTACTTCACACAATCAACTCTTACTGAATGGAACATAGAAGAAAAGTATAACCAGTAAAATATAAAAAATAACATTTTCCTGGTTCGCTCCATTCCATTAAAATCCACTATAACATGCGTTGTATCTATGATCATTACAAACATCATCATTCATTATCTATGATGTTTGTAATGGCAAGAATCCACTATAACATGCGTTGTATCTATGATCATTACAAACATCATCATTCATTATCTATGATGTTTGTAATGGCAAGAATCCACTATAACATGCGTTGTATCTATGATCATTACAAACATCATCATTCATTATCTATGATGTTTGTAATGGCAAGAAATCCACTATAACATGCGTTGTATCTATGGGATGCATTACAAACAATCATCATTCATTATCTATGATGTTTGTAATGGCAAAAAATCCACTATAACATGCGTTGTATCTATGATCATTACAAAACATCATCATTCATTATCTATGATGTTTGTACTGGCAAAAATCCAATATAACATGCGTTGTATCTATGATCATTACAAACATCATCATTCATTATCTATGATGTTTGTAATGGCAAAAATCCCAATATAACATGCGTTGTATTCTATGATCATTACAAACATCATCATTCATTATCTATGATGTTTGTAATGGCAAAAATCCACTATAACATGCGTTGTATCTATGATCATTACAAACATCATCATTCATTATCTATGATGTTTGTAATGGCAAAAATCCAATATAACATGCGTTGTATCTATGATCATTACAAACATCATCATTCATTATCTATGATGTTTGTAAATGGCAAAAATCCAATATAACATGCGTTGTATCTATGATCATTACAAACATCATCATTCATTATCTATGATGTTTGTAATGGCAAAAATCCAATATAACATGCGTTGTATCTATGATCATTACAAACATAATCATTCATTATCTATGATGTTTGTAATGGCAAAAATCCACTATAACATGCGTTGTATCTATGATCATTACAAACATCATCATTCATTATCTATGATGTTTGTAATGGCAAAAATCCACTATAACATGCGTTGTATCTATGATCATTACAAACACCATCATTCATTATCTATGATGTTTGTAATGGCAAAAATCCAATATAACATGCGTTGTATCTATGATCATTACAAACATCATCATTCATTATCTATGATGTTTGTAATGGCAAAATCCAATATAACATGCGTTGTATCTATGATCATTACAAACACATCATCATTATCTATGATGTTT
>JAQJVL010008263.1:0-20453 GCA_035578905.1 Stictocephala bisonia
AAAAAGTACAACAATGCCATAATGTAAATCAGCTGATATCTGAGGTACAAGAAGAACCAGGGCTACCAATATATAAACTGTTAACTATCTTAAACCTTCCTTTTCAATACTTTTAAATAGGGTTACGTTCTTAAAAAAACGCCCAGTATTTTTGATACTTTTCCAGTTTTTATTCCGTTGATCAGAAGTTATGTAAATCTGTTAGTCCCAGATCACATTAAGAGAGTTTCAATCTCAACTTCACTTGCACACAGGCATTGTTACTTTTTACAACAATATGTTATTTAAAATATGTTGGAACTGCTGGTGGATTATAACTTATTTAAAATTATATAACTTTGATATGCATTATAATGTAAAGTCAAAGTCAAAGTCAAAGTCAAAATATTTTATTGCTGTTGACAAACTCAATTGCATTAACAAAGGTCAATTTCTTAAAAACTAAGTATAAAAACTACAGGGTAATACAATGTAGAGTACAATGATACAAAGATACAAAAGAGAGAATATAGATAAATAAATAAAATCATGTCTCATCATAAAAATAATCATCCAAACTATAATACTCTCTCCTCAACAAAAACTCTTTCACATTTCTCCTAAATGACACTAGGTCTTTAGAAACTTTATATATTTTTGGAAGTTTATTGTATATTTTTATACAAGAAAAGAATGCTTGTTTTTCAAAAAAGGTAGTTCTATGTTTAGGAATGGGGATAATATCAGGATGACGGAGTTTATAAATGGAGTTATGGACCGGAAAAATGTGTCTGTTTTTATAAACAAAAGCAGCACATTCTAGAATATATAAGCTCGTGAATGTTAATATGTTGTGTTGTTTAAAACTACCAACACATGACTGAGATTTTGAAAGGCCAAGTATGATTCTAATAGCCTTTTCTGTAGTTTGAATACATAACCAGTTCTTGTGGTCTCGTGGCCCCAGATAATAATGGCATACATCATAAACGGATAGAAGCAACCATAATATGCTAAAAGCAAGGAATTCATATCTGTAAAAGTGGCTAGCCTACGAAGTAAGAAAATGCTGCTGCTTAATTTTTTGGTAACTTTTTCGATATGAAGGTGAAAATTTAAATTTGCATCTATTTGAATACCTAGAAAATTGGTGCTATAACTCGGGCTCAGAACTGATTCGCCGAGGAAGATATCAAAACAGTCAAAGTCAGAATTCTTAGACGACCTAAGGTAGAACTCAATAAGTTGTGTTTTACCAGGATTTGCAAATAACTTGTTTTCACTCAGCCATTGCAATATTGAGCTTCCTTGTAGAAATAATTCTACCTCCAGTTTATTCCGGTCCACATTAGAAACGCTAAACGAAGTATCATCTGCGAATAGACATAAATTTCCACCGGTTATGCAAGATGATATGTCATTAATGAAAAGGATGAAGAGTACCGGCCCAAGAACGGAACCTTGTGGTACTCCCGTCATGGTTGTTAGTTCATTAGAACACATCCTTGAGAAACAGCCTGATTCGTCAATATAGGGAATAGTTACCGTTTGTTTACGGTCAAGTAAGAAAGATGAAATCCAATCACTAGCCTTCCCCCTTAATCCGAGATTCCGGAGTTTCTCAATAAGGAGGTTGTGAGGAACAACATCAAAAGCCTTGCTTTGATCCAAGAACAAGGCACATGTGTGCTCATGATTGTCGAGTGAAGATGTGATTTTGGAAATATAATTAAATATTGCGTCCGATGTTGAAACATTCTTTTTAAAGCCAAACTGCTGCGGGTAGATTACATTGTTGGACTTTAAAAATGATTCCAAGCGCAAGAGAAATAGCTTCTCTAAGACTTTAGAGAAGGTAGAAAGTATTGCTATAGGTCTATAATTTTCCGGATCTTGAGGAGAACCTTTTTTAAGCAGAGGCCTGACAGTTGCTTTTTTGAGCCGTTGTGGGAAAACACCATGTTCAAAGGAGGCATTTATCAAGTGGGTGAGAGGGTGAACGAGGAGGTCAGCACATGATTTTAAAGTGTTGGATGAGATTCCGTCAGCTCCAGCCGAGTTGCCAGGTTTAAGAGACTTAATAACTTCTAAAACTTCATTATTGGACGTTGGTGACAGAAACAAAGAGGAGCTAACACCCTGAAAAACTCCATAGGCTTGAGTTGCAGAAGGAGAACTGGATGAGTTACAAAGCCTATTACTAACTTGATTAAAGAAGGTATTGAAACTATTACAAACTGATTCTGGCTCTTGTGTTAAAGATTTATCATTAGTCATGATTGAAATCGGGGTAAACGGTTTATTTCGTTTACTTGGGTTTAAGTCATTAATAATTTGCCAAGCAGCCTTATTGACATTATCCGAACGAATCAACGTCTGAAGAGTTGAGCTTGACTTGGCTGATCTGATACTATCCCTGAATTCCTTTTTGAGATTGAGATATTGTATTTTTAAGGGATCACGAGAGGTGAGATGTTTTGTTAAAGAGTACATCTCAATCATTCTTCTTCTTAAATTCAAGAGTGCTTTGTTCAATTTTACTTTTGTGGGGCATGATTTGGTCTTCCACTTTCTTTTCATTTCTGGAAATGCCAGATTAAAATAATAAGTGACTAAATCAAGAAAAACTTGAAACTTTTGTGACACATCATTGATCTCGAAAACCTCTGACCAGTTCTCCTTCTGCAACAGAAGTCGGAAAACCCGTTTATTATCTTGTGAAAAGAACCTAGTCATCTTGAAGCGAGGTGTGATCATTTTAGGGCACTTCAGTTTTAGGTTTTATCTCTCTGACAAAACCAAGTACGTTGTACACTACCGCACTTTGAAACTGTACTTACAACTTGGACTTGTACTGACTAAAATACACAGAGTTCTTAGCTTTAAACAGTCTGCTTGGTTAGCCCCATTTATTAACTTTAACACAGAAAAAAGAAAACAGTCTAAAAACAATTTCGAAAAAGATTTTTTTAAGTTAATGAACAACGCCACATATGGTAAATCTTTGGAAAATGTTAGGTCACGTATTGATTTTAAACTTGTAAATAACGAGAAACAATTGGTAAAATGGACAGCTAGTCCCAGACTCAAGACTTTCTTTGCTTACAATAAAGATATCGCGGGATTGGCTTTAAAAAAACAAACCATCTTCTTAAACAGACCCATTTATGTTGGATTTACTGTCTTAGAAATTTCGAAATTAATAATGTACAATTTTCATTACAACTGGGCAGTTACAAAGTATGGGAAAAACGTAAAACTTTGTATGACTGATACTGATTCTCTATTTTACAATGTATATACTCCAGATGTCTATGCGGACATGAAAAATGAATTACACCTTTTCGATACCTCCGACTATCCACCTAGCCACCCATGTTATAGTGTAGAAAACAAAAAAGCGTTAGGAAAATTTAAAGACGAGTTAAATTCAAATCCAGCTAGGGAAATAATTGGCTTGAGAGCGAAATGCTACTCTGTTTTAAACTCAGATCTAGAGGAAAAGAAGGTGGCTAAAGGCGTCCCCCGAGTCGCAATAAAAAAACAACTAAAACATGAAATGTACAAGGACTGTCTTTTAAATCATTCGTTAAAAACTACATCCGCTCTAAATATCCGTAGTGAAAAACATAACATTTACACACAACACATTTCAAAATTATCACTTTCCCCCTTTGACGACAAACGCTACATTTTGGAAAACGGTATTGATACTTTGGCCTACGGACACTATTTAATTAACAAAAAACGAGCTTTAGAACACGACCATGATTACGTAACTAAAAAACCAAAACTAAAATAAAAACGTACCTTACAAAATAAACACAACGTTCCTCAATCTATCCTCTCCATAACTGAATACCACCACTCCCTTCCCCCACCACTCCTTCCTTTACCACATCCTGTTCAACTTGCACTAATGGCGCCAATCCCACTACATCGGAACCTTTCTAAAATATTGGACAGTTTCTTTGTATATATGAAGATTTGTACATAACTTATCCGTAAATTTGTAATATTTGTAAATAACCGGGTCCTTTAGCAGTTTCAATGTACATGCAAAGTCTACGAGTAATACTTCTACACACTGTTACAGGATGTGGCTCACCACATCAATCTTATCGCTTGTGTCACAAAGGTGAAATATCAGCTTGGTTCTTATTGTTAATAATATAAAGATTATATACTTCCAACTACTAAAAAAAGCGATGGAATGAGATTGTAACCCATGGTTACTAACATGCCCGTAGAAACCCAATTTACGACATTGGATGGGCTCAACCCGTCCGTAGTGCAATATAAAAACCTCGTACTGGGCGGACCTTCTTCTTGATTACGGTAACTCCTACGCCAGGTAAGTAATGTTAAGTTAGTTTTAAGTAAATATTTTTACCGTCAACCTTTAAAAAACAATCTGTAAAGTAAATTCTGTTATAATATGGACACTTTTGTGAGTTTACATAACTACAATTTATTAACGGATATCTCCAGCTCTGTGTGAATTTCTATAGAATACCGTACCATCGAGGTGAGGGCGGCCCAAATTTAATAAAAAATCGCCCGACTGTTCTCAAAGGCAGCCGTAAAAACGTGTAAGTCCTGAGACAGTCCTGCAGCTTGGGGCTGGGCTAATCCCCATAAGACCTTGAGTCGCAGTCCGGGCCCTCGTAAGGTACGTGTATGATTGAATGTTACACTCTATGGCTGGACAGTATCCGTAGGTCCCATGTGTGAGGGAGAGTAACCTACAAGAAAAGAAAAAAAACACAAAAACCTACTGTAAAAAAACAGAATCAAAAATAATAAAAACAAATTTATAAATAAAAACCCCTTTGTAAGTCTGTACGTCACATTGAAAGGCTTCTCTAAGTAAAGTGATGTCTTTACTTACAGAGGGACCCAAAAAAAATACAAAAAATAAATTAAAAAATTATAAAAAAACAATAACTAAATAATACTGAGAGGTAGCATTTTGTTGGTTGGCTACCACCGTAACTTGCGATGGATGGGGCAAGTTACACTAAAATACCCGTGGGGGATACCAGTCCTCTATCGGGCGCGTCCCATGGGAATTGGGCAATGCCCTTCAGTTTTGCCTTCAGCTTACTTGAGGGTAGTGAGGAATTAAATACTCACCGTGAAAAAAAACTGGTTAAATCAAAAACATCAATAAAATCTGCGAGAAAGATCATGGTATAGTACAGAATCAGGAAGTGATCTTAGTACGATATGGTAAAACTTTCTATAAAAAGAGTAAATTCCATCCAAAAGTAAGAAAAAAAAAAATCAAAGATACATACAAATTTCAGAAAAAGAGTCATTTTACATAAAAAATGTGTTGAAAAATGTTTCAAATCAAGGAAGAAATACCATCATAGTACTCTCCAAACCCCTTAAAATTTAGTTAAAATGTCAATAAATAGGGTTATTTTTGTACAAAATATGTTATAATTCCCTAAAAGCATTAAAATTCAGTGTCATAACAATGATATTTGTTCTAAACATTAAAAAACCTTTAAAATTATCTAATAGACTCTTTATAAACTTAGTTTGTGCTCAAATCAACACACAAAAGACCAAACACAAACTCTACATATAAGACTCTTGGTTGGCCACCCACCTACTCAACATACAACAACTCTGATAGATCATCCACCTAACCATTACATAAAACCTTTGATAGACCACCAACACACATGAACAACCTACCTACAAACATTCATCACTCTTGACTTACCGCCCACCTACTCAACACACAGAGAGACTACGTAACTAACCATTACATAAAACCTCAGATTGACACCCAACATTCATGGAAGACCTACCTACCAAACATACAACTTGATTGACCATCCACCTACACACCACACATTCATCTTGATAATCCAATCACCCTCCCATAAAAAGACTCTTGTCAGACTATTTACTTAACATACAAGACACCACACACTCTACATCAACCATCTACCTACTCAACACACAAAGACCAACCACACACTCTACATATAAGACTCTTGGTTGGTCACTCACCAACCCAACATATAACACCTCTGATACACCATTCACTTGAACATAACATAAAACCTTAGATTGACACACATCATTCATGGTAGACCTACCTACCAAACATACAACTTGACCGACCACCCACCTACACATCACACACAGTACTCTCGATAGATCACTTAACTACCTATTACATAAAGCCTCCGATTGACTCACAGTCCTAACATTCATAAACAACTAACCTCCCAAACATACGACTCAACCACCAACAAAAAACAAGACTTCACGTATAACCACCCATTTAACATACAATCATGACTTAACATGAACAACCCACCTACCACCTACTCAACATTCTACACTCTTGACTAACCACCCACCTACTCAACACACAGATAGACTACGTAACCATCCATTACATAAAACCATTGATCAACACCCAACATTCATGGATGACCTACCTACCAAACACACAACTTGACCACCTTCCCAAAGCATAAGACTTTTGAAGGACCACCTACCAAACATACAAGAACAACCACACACCTTACAGGCATGACCTAACAGTCCACCCACCTACTCAACATATAACACCTCTGATACACCATCCACTTGAACATTACATAAAACTTGTGATATTCCACACAATCACCAAACACACATGACTCTTAATAGACCAATCCACCTACCTTTGCACACACGATTCCTTAGGACACACCCTACACCCACCACTCATCCTACAGACAAAACTCCTAGAGAACTACCCATCCACCATAAAAACACTATTTCTTCATATAATCATGTTTTAAAATAACATTATTACACTGTAAGATAGGTTTAATATAGCTAAAGACCTAAAGTGTTACCTAAAATTCTGTTTTCTCTAGAAATATGAGAGCCGTTGGTGGAAAACATCCAAACTAAATATAGAAAATAAGAATTAGCTAGTAGTTTCATATAAATTCTGCTATACAACTAAAAAAATATGAGAAAAAGTTGGGTTAAAAAACAATGAAGATAGAAAAAGTTGGGTTTAAAAACAATGAACACAGAAAAAGTTAGGTTAGCAAACATCCGAAAAGTTCAGTTAAAATTACCAAAACTCAAAAAATGGGACATTTTTTGACTCTTGTTAATTTTAACAACTTTTCGGAAAAGTAAGCCTAGCAATCAACCTTTCGGTTGTTTGCTAGCCTTACTTTTCGGATGTTTGCTAACCTAACTTTTTCTGTGTTCATTGTTTTTAAACCCAACTTTTTCTATCTTCATTGTTTTTTAACCCAACTTTTTCTCATATTTTTTTAGTTGTATAGCAGAATTTATATGAAACTACTAGCTAATTCTTATTTTCTATATTTAGTTTGGATGTTTTCCACCAACGGCTCTCATATTTCTAGAGAAAACAGAATTTTAGGTAACACTTTAGGTCTTTAGCTATATTAAACCTATCTTACAGTGTAATAATGTTATTTTAAAACATGATTATATGAAGAAATAGTGTTTTTATGGTGGATGGGTAGTTCTCTAGGAGTTTTGTCTGTAGGATGAGTGGTGGGTGTAGGGTGTGTCCTAAGGAATCGTGTGTGCAAAGGTAGGTGGATTGGTCTATTAAGAGTCATGTGTGTTTGGTGATTGTGTGGAATATCACAAGTTTTATGTAATGTTCAAGTGGATGGTGTATCAGAGGTGTTATATGTTGAGTAGGTGGGTGGACTGTTAGGTCATGCCTGTAAGGTGTGTGGTTGTTCTTGTATGTTTGGTAGGTGGTCCTTCAAAAGTCTTATGCTTTGGGAAGGTGGTCAAGTTGTGTGTTTGGTAGGTAGGTCATCCATGAATGTTGGGTGTTGATCAATGGTTTTATGTAATGGATGGTTACGTAGTCTATCTGTGTGTTGAGTAGGTGGGTGGTTAGTCAAGAGTGTAGAATGTTGAGTAGGTGGTAGGTGGGTTGTTCATGTTAAGTCATGATTGTATGTTAAATGGGTGGTTATACGTGAAGTCTTGTTTTTTGTTGGTGGTTGAGTCGTATGTTTGGGAGGTTAGTTGTTTATGAATGTTAGGACTGTGAGTCAATCGGAGGCTTTATGTAATAGGTAGTTAAGTGATCTATCGAGAGTACTGTGTGTGATGTGTAGGTGGGTGGTCGGTCAAGTTGTATGTTTGGTAGGTAGGTCTACCATGAATGATGTGTGTCAATCTAAGGTTTTATGTTATGTTCAAGTGAATGGTGTATCAGAGGTGTTATATGTTGGGTTGGTGAGTGACCAACCAAGAGTCTTATATGTAGAGTGTGTGGTTGGTCTTTGTGTGTTGAGTAGGTAGATGGTTGATGTAGAGTGTGTGGTGTCTTGTATGTTAAGTAAATAGTCTGACAAGAGTCTTTTTATGGGAGGGTGATTGGATTATCAAGATGAATGTGTGGTGTGTAGGTGGATGGTCAATCAAGTTGTATGTTTGGTAGGTAGGTCTTCCATGAATGTTGGGTGTCAATCTGAGGTTTTATGTAATGGTTAGTTACGTAGTCTCTCTGTGTGTTGAGTAGGTGGGCGGTAAGTCAAGAGTGATGAATGTTTGTAGGTAGGTTGTTCATGTGTGTTGGTGGTCTATCAAAGGTTTTATGTAATGGTTAGGTGGATGATCTATCAGAGTTGTTGTATGTTGAGTAGGTGGGTGGCCAACCAAGAGTCTTATATGTAGAGTTTGTGTTTGGTCTTTTGTGTGTTGATTTGAGCACAAACTAAGTTTATAAAGAGTCTATTAGATAATTTTAAAGGTTTTTTAATGTTTAGAACAAATATCATTGTTATGACACTGAATTTTAATGCTTTTAGGGAATTATAACATATTTTGTACAAAAATAACCCTATTTATTGACATTTTAACTAAATTTTAAGGGGTTTGGAGAGTACTATGATGGTATTTCTTCCTTGATTTGAAACATTTTTCAACACATTTTTTATGTAAAATGACTCTTTTTCTGAAATTTGTATGTATCTTTGATTTTTTTTTTTCTTACTTTTGGATGGAATTTACTCTTTTTATAGAAAGTTTTACCATATCGTACTAAGATCACTTCCTGATTCTGTACTATACCATGATCTTTCTCGCAGATTTTATTGATGTTTTTGATTTAACCAGTTTTTTTTCACGGTGAGTATTTAATTCCTCACTACCCTCAAGTAAGCTGAAGGCAAAACTGAAGGGCATTGCCCAATTCCCATGGGACGCGCCCGATAGAGGACTGGTATCCCCCACGGGTATTTTAGTGTAACTTGCCCCATCCATCGCAAGTTACGGTGGTAGCCAACCAACAAAATGCTACCTCTCAGTATTATTTAGTTATTGTTTTTTTATAATTTTTTAATTTATTTTTTGTATTTTTTTTGGGTCCCTCTGTAAGTAAAGACATCACTTTACTTAGAGAAGCCTTTCAATGTGACGTACAGACTTACAAAGGGGTTTTTATTTATAAATTTGTTTTTATTATTTTTGATTCTGTTTTTTTACAGTAGGTTTTTGTGTTTTTTTTCTTTTCTTGTAGGTTACTCTCCCTCACACATGGGACCTACGGATACTGTCCAGCCATAGAGTGTAACATTCAATCATACACGTACCTTACGAGGGCCCGGACTGCGACTCAAGGTCTTATGGGGATTAGCCCAGCCCCAAGCTGCAGGACTGTCTCAGGACTTACACGTTTTACGGCTGCCTTTGAGAACAGTCGGGCGATTTTTTATTAAATTTGGGCCGCCCTCACCTCGATGGTACGGTATTCTATAGAAATTCACACAGAGCTGGAGATATCCGTTAATAAATTGTAGTTATGTAAACTCACAAAAGTGTCCATATTATAACAGAATTTACTTTACAGATTGTTTTTTAAAGGTTGACGGTAAAAATATTTACTTAAAACTAACTTAACATTACTTACCTGGCGTAGGAGTTACCGTAATCAAGAAGAAGGTCCGCCCAGTACGAGGTTTTTATATTGCACTACGGACGGGTTGAGCCCATCCAATGTCGTAAATTGGGTTTCTACGGGCATGTTAGTAACCATGGGTTACAATCTCATTCCATCGCTTTTTTTAGTAGTTGGAAGTATATAATCTTTATATTATTAACAATAAGAACCAAGCTGATATTTCACCTTTGTGACACAAGCGATAAGATTGATGTGGTGAGCCACATCCTGTAACAGTGTGTAGAAGTATTACTCGTAGACTTTGCATGTACATTGAAACTGCTAAAGGACCCGGTTATTTACAAATATTACAAATTTACGGATAAGTTATGTACAAATCTTCATATATACAAAGAAACTGTCCAATATTTTAGAAAGGTTCCGATGTAGTGGGATTGGCGCCATTAGTGCAAGTTGAACAGGATGTGGTAAAGGAAGGAGTGGTGGGGGAAGGGAGTGGTGGTATTCAGTTATGGAGAGGATAGATTGAGGAACGTTGTGTTTATTTTGTAAGGTACGTTTTTATTTTAGTTTTGGTTTTTTAGTTACGTAATCATGGTCGTGTTCTAAAGCTCGTTTTTTGTTAATTAAATAGTGTCCGTAGGCCAAAGTATCAATACCGTTTTCCAAAATGTAGCGTTTGTCGTCAAAGGGGGAAAGTGATAATTTTGAAATGTGTTGTGTGTAAATGTTATGTTTTTCACTACGGATATTTAGAGCGGATGTAGTTTTTAACGAATGATTTAAAAGACAGTCCTTGTACATTTCATGTTTTAGTTGTTTTTTTATTGCGACTCGGGGGACGCCTTTAGCCACCTTCTTTTCCTCTAGATCTGAGTTTAAAACAGAGTAGCATTTCGCTCTCAAGCCAATTATTTCCCTAGCTGGATTTGAATTTAACTCGTCTTTAAATTTTCCTAACGCTTTTTTGTTTTCTACACTATAACATGGGTGGCTAGGTGGATAGTCGGAGGTATCGAAAAGGTGTAATTCATTTTTCATGTCCGCATAGACATCTGAAGTATATACATTGTAAAATAGAGAATCAGTATCAGTCATACAAAGTTTTACGTTTTTCCCATACTTTGTAACTGCCCAGTTGTAATGAAAATTGTACATTATTAATTTCGAAATTTCTAAGACAGTAAATCCAACATAAATGGGTCTGTTTAAGAAGATGGTTTGTTTTTTTAAAGCCAATCCCGCGATATCCTTATTGTAAGCAAAGAAAGTCTTGAGTCTGGGACTAGCTGTCCATTTTACCAATTGTTTCTCGTTATTTACAAGTTTAAAATCAATACGTGACCTAACATTTTCCAAAGATTTACCATATGTGGCGTTGTTCATTAACTTAAAAAAATCTTTTTCGAAATTGTTTTTAGACTGTTTTCTTTTTTCTGTGTTAAAGTTAATAAATGGGGCTAACCAAGCAGACTGTTTAAAGCTAAGAACTCTGTGTATTTTAGTCAGTACAAGTCCAAGTTGTAAGTACAGTTTCAAAGTGCGGTAGTGTACAACGTACTTGGTTTTGTCAGAGAGAGTAGTCAGTAGTTTTTCAGTCTTGGGAGGTTTATAGTCGAGTTCATGAAGTAAGTCCCTACAGTATGTCAATAACATGTCGTATGTCACCACTTTTCGTTCGGGGGCCAGTGGAAAGTCTGAGTGTAAGTCGTGTAAGTGGTCAGGGTAGTGTAAGTCGACTTCTAAAATATATCCAATGTCAGAGTCGTCGGGTACTTTTGTAAAGTCAATGTCTTGAGGGTCGATCCATTTAAAATCAGACTCTGGGAGTCTATCGGACATACTAGTTCCGTACAGGTTGTTACAGTCAAGATAGAGTAGGTAGTTGGTGGGTTTTGTCTTGTCAAAGTCAGGAAGGTAAGGGTTGTTGGCCTGGGCGTACCGGTTAGGTATCATGGAGACACCGCCCCGGATCCCAGACTCGACAAAGAGGTGTTGGTCTATGTCAGTAAGTAGTTCAAGACGTACGTCTCTCATTTTGAGCATGGAATTCCATGCCAGTCCGGGGGCAGAGTAGACGTTACAGGGGTCAATCCCGTAGTAAGTCATACTTGTCGTTCTAAAATTTTCAAACACGTCGGCAAGTAACAATACGTCAGTTAGTAGGTACAGGTCGTGGTACTGTTTCAAAGTGGTCATACCAAAGGTTGACCATACAGTTTGGGCATGGGTATAGTCTTCGTCGGATATAGGTGTTTTGGTTAAGTCGTTGTAGAACGCCTCCTTGGGAGGAAGTTGAGTCTCGTTGAATTTAGATTCGTCTGTCATGTACGTATAGGGAAAGACACCTTTGCGTAGAAGTAAGTCTGTGTTGGTCATACACTGCCCTAAAATTTTGAATTTTGATGCCCCGTCAGAAACTAGGTTGGACACGAGTGTGTCCAAAGAAGCGTTAAGGAATTGGAGTGAGTCCAAAAATCGTAAAGATTCAAGGGTGACTGAAATGTACCGCTCACTGGTTGTAGCGATACATGACAGTTTTTCTTTTTTGAATTTGCCTAGCCCTTGGATCAAGTGGTGGCAGTCATAACCTCTGAGGTTATGGAAAAAGACTGGAATGTGATTGGGAACTTGGTAGTTTAAGTTACATGAATTGTGGGCGGGTCCCAAGAACTCACCCGTTAAATGATTATGATTAGCTACTTTGTCTCCATGTAAAGGTTTTTGACAAAGGTGACAGGTGGTAGCATTTTGGAAAATAATTTTGTCTTGCGGAGACATATTAATAGGAATGTTTTTATGAATAATTGGTAAGAGCTCTTTAGACTCCTCAATCAAACAATTTAGAAAAGTATCTACAACGTCGGGGCCGCTATAGACTTTAGGTTGTTTTACTGGTTTGCCATCACTGTCAATAATTACATAGCAAAAACCAGAGGGGACGTGGTGGGCAGTGTTGGTCGTGTGTGAAGTGGTAGGGTCGTTCAGTGCTGTGTCAATCGGAACAACAAAGGACTCGAAGTCACAGTAAATGGTAAATGGGACTTTGTGAGTAAGTGTGTAGTTTTTAAAATACATAAGTTTTTCGTCTTCAGTAGGAAGTCTGGTCTTTTGTGCACCGTGTGGTGAACACAAAGGTAAGTGGTTAGTAAGTCGTAGTTGGGAAGAAAATCTGTGTAGGCAGTAGTCACAGTAGTATGAAGCTGGTTTGTGTTTAGTTAAGTGAGCTAAAAGTCGGGACAAGTTGGTAATTAGGCAGTAGTGAGTATTCGTGTCAGTAGTCAGTAGTAACAAGTTTACGTGGTGAGGTCTGAATTTTTCTTTGGTTATACGTAAAGGATAAATTTCGTCTTTTTCAAAACCAAAGACATTTACAGATAAAGCGGGGTTCAGTTTTTCAAATTTATCTAAATCGGTAATTTTGACAGGATAGCTAATCCCAGACATATTTATATTACATTCCAAAGATTTATAATAAGTTACTCGTCTATTTCGGTCAGGGTACAAATGGGCAAGTACAGAGTACAGGAAACATTTTTGATCGTCATTTTTAATATTTACAATTCCATGCATGGGGTTTGAAATTTTTTTCGGAGTGGGTATGAAAGAAGAGGCGTACAAAGGTTGAAATTTAACAATGAACAGATCGAGTCGTAAAACGTTTTCTATTACCCACCCACTACCTTGACTTACCCACTTAGCCACGCTTTCTAAAATTTTGTCTGTAGCTTCGGAATACTGAATATCTAGAGAATCGGAAGGTAACAAAGGACGAGTTTTGCCGTGAAAGAAGGGTGTTGTTGAGATTTCCTCATTATTTATTGTTTTGGTGAATTTAATTTGGACCGCGATGTACCATTTGACTCCCCCGAGCCTGTTTAGGTGTTTATTTATTTCGGACATAATTTTATTTTTATGTTCAGTTAGAACGGTAAGGAGGTCAGTTCCTGTGGTATCAAACCGGCGGGAAATGGTGACTAGGTTATCGTTAATGGCAAAGGATTCCATGGTTAGGATACAATGAAATTTACTTTAAATTGATTATTAAATTAAAGTAAAAAAGCAAGGATATTCAAACGTTAGTCAATCAAATCAAACGTAAGGAATAGTTATACTGTATACGGGACTTAATCTCAGTATATCACTTTCGAAATACCGTACAGAGAACGGCGTCCAAAATATAAATTACAAGATAATTGTATTTAATATCGAGTAGGAGCAAAGTGAAGACACGTCTGATCAGTGCGAGCGCAAGAGCAGAAGTGAGAAGGATTACTTGTGTTGTTCAGTGAAGTAGGGATGGATGGGGGAGGGGAGGGGAGGTGGGAGGGGAGGGGAGGGGAGGGGAGGTGGGAGGGGAGGGGGGAGGGGGCAATCAGGTCACGCGTCTGTCCAGACATGAAAATCCGATTACGTCATCCGGTGTAGTACTGTTTTAATAAATGTTCAGAAGGAATCATATACAATATTAATTAATTGTACTATATTATTAAAAGACATTGTGCAAATAAAAGACAACGTACGGGATGTAAAATATTGCTTGTGGTAATGGAAGTGGTTTCGATAAGAAAAGTGCGCGAGAACTATTGGACTGCCAGTGCACCGAACAGAGGCAGTGAGATACGGTTTGTGAAATGGTAGTGAATTAGTCCTTGAGCGTCGCTATAGTACAAAGGAAGGAATTTTTGAGTATAAGAAGTGAAGGTGGGTGTGCTAGTTTCGTTATGTAGGGGGACTGATAGGTTCTGGATAGGAACGTGGATAGGAAGTGAGGTAAAGGGGGGGGGAGTCCACAGAATTGATAACACTGCACAACAAAAAAATATTTTTTCAATGTTTCCTACACTAAATTAGTCAATTTCTACTAATTTTGGGGTGATAAAAACGAAAATAACAATGAAACATTTTTGTTTGCTCTGGTTTTTGAGATACACAGTACTTAATCTTAAAGAGTAGTTATACTATACGTGAAAAGTGAAAGTACATGAAACAATATTGTTATGTTTCTTTTAGAATATTGTAAGTACAAAATTGATAAAAAAAACATTATTCTTAGTGTTTTGACAAATAAAAGAAGTTTTTACCACCAAATTTCAATTAAGTCAATCCGATTCATTGTAAGATCGCTGTCGTTTAGCTTGTCTTTTATAACACACTTCTGGAGCATCCCTACACATAGACCAGCAGTAGTCTGCAAGCATTGCTTCATTCCAATGGCCCTGATATCTCTGTTCCATTAAGGCAATGTCTTGATGGAATCTTTCTCCATGTTCGTCACTCACAGCTCCACAGTTTTGTGGGAAGAAATTAAGATGAGAGTGAAGAAAATGAATTTTTAATGACATGTTGCATCCAAGTTGGTGGTAAGCTTGAAGAAGCTCTTTAACTAATGCTGTGAAGTTATCATCTCTTTTGTTACCTAAAAACCCATGTAAAACTCCCTTAAAGGCTTCCCAGGCTCTTTTTTCATTTCCTGTTAAAATCATGTCAAAAGCAGGATCATTTACGATTTCACGGATTTGAGGCCCAATAAAGATGCCTTCCTTGACTTTAGCATCACTTAACCTGTGAAACTTTGCTCTCAAGTACTTAAAAGCTTGTCCTTCCTGGTCCATGGCCTTGACAAAGTTCTTCATTAGTCCCAACTTAATATGTAATGGAGGAAGGAGAACATCCTTAGGATCTACAAGAGGCTCGGCAACTACATTTTTCTCATTAGGGTTTAGGTCTCGTGTAGGCCAGTTCACTTTTTTATAGTGAGATTTTCTATCCCGACTATCCCACATACACAAAAAACAACAGTACTTGGTAAACCCTAATTGCATTCCTAGGAGTATAGCAATGACTTTCAGATCACCACAGATTTGCCACTTGTGTTGTTCATATTTGATTGATTGGAGAAGTGTTTTCATATTTATATAAGTTTCCTTCATGTGAACTGCATGACCTATAGGAATAGAAGGTAGCTGATTTCCATTATGCAGAAGTACAGCTTTTAAGCTTAGTTTTGAAGAGTCTATAAACAGTCTCCATTCAGATGGAGTGTGATCCAAATTCAAGCAGTCCAT
Organism: Stictocephala bisonia; assembly: GCA_035578905.1. Classification (NCBI taxonomy): domain Eukaryota; kingdom Metazoa; phylum Arthropoda; class Insecta; order Hemiptera; family Membracidae; genus Stictocephala; species Stictocephala bisonia. The sequence goes on from JAQJVL010008263.1 coordinate 15,976, forward strand.
CAAACCATTAACATCAGAACAAACTACGAGGTTTTCTTTTTTCTCAAAAAAAGGAAGCAAATCTTTTTGACGCTGTCTGTACTGAGATATTCTCACATCATGTTTTAGAAGATTCCACTGTTGTAGTCTTGACCCTAAAAGCTCAGCCTTTTCCTTAGACAAGCCAAGATCTCTTATAAGGTCACTCAACTCTGCTTGACCAATTCTGTGCGGGTCACTAGACCTATCTCTGACCTCAAAATCAGGGTCATAAGATGTAGAAGGATGGGTTGCTCCTTCTAAACAGTCTTCATCACCTTCCTCTGAAATTTCATAGTTTTGGGGTGGAGAAGGGACTGGCAAAGTGTCTGAGTGTGGTACAGGCCGAAGAGCAGATGGGAGATTAGGGTATTTAACCGTTCCTCTTTTCTTCATAGATAAACCTTGCTTAATGGCAGGAGTTAAGCAGAAATAACAGTCGTCTATATGATTGGTAGGCTCACGCCAAACCATAGGTACTGCAAAAGCCATTGCCCGGTTTTTATTTTTCAGCCACTCTCTCAATATGACGGAACAAGAATTGCAACATATATGAGGAGCCCATGATTTATCTTGGTCCCCAACTTTCACACCAAAATAATGTTCATAGGCAGTCTTAACGATAGGTGTCATTTTACGTTTCTGAGCCAAAAATGTTATTTCACCACATATATAGCAGAAGCTATCGACAGAATTTACACACATTCGAGGCATTTCAGATCAGCACTTAAATTAATTTTAAAATCAACTTCACACAATAATTTCAATAGCAACAACGCGCGTACAACTGACAAAATCACATAGGTTATGTTTATTACTTATGAACAGCTGAAGAGAGAGAAATTATGTAAACAAACATGTGTACCAACTGTTGGTGATGAAATATTTCATTTGTTGAAAACTTCATATATATATATATAATATAATGATACTATATCTTGAAAACAAGAGCTAATATATAATTTTTATGGTCATTTTCGGTTTTAACACGTGGAAATACATTAAAATCAGCTAATTTCAACCCCGAAACAAAACCTTTGTTGTTCAGTGTAATGAAAGTGACTGAAAATAAGTAATGTATGAAGCTGGCCTAGGTACCATGTACACGCATGCAAAGGTGGACGAAAATAGGAAATTGTTATAGTACATGATGATAGTTAATGAAAGAAAACATATTATACTAAGATGTGAAGCTTGTGACCAATAACGGAAGCGGATGTGGTAAAGCCCGGCCACCAGTAGACTTTGTAAGTACAGTTAAAGTAATTTAGGTTGGATAGTCCGGTAGGCATGAGGGCTCTAGGGTAAGAGTGTTCAGCTAGCGTGTTAAGTTTAGAGGATGTCGGGTGTGTTTGATATGAAGGTATCCATACGAATTTAACCGGAAGTAGATGGGAGGGAGTAGAAGGACCCTAAAGTTAACAATGTATTAAATATATCTGTCCCTTAATTTTTAAATAAAACGTGTATTGTGGGTTGCCTAGAGTGTTAAGTATGTACCCAACCGTGATTAGATATTTTTAACGGAAGTATGTAGGTAACAGTGTTTGTTAAAGGAAGCCGCAGATGAGTGGGAGTACCCGAACTTAAGAGGGCATGTTATATAAGAAAGCTAGGTTAACAGTGTATTTATTAAAAATTCAGAACAATTAAATTCAAAATTCATTTAAATAGGTAGGCTAACAGTACGTGTGAGAAAGATTACTTGTGGTAGGTAGGGAGGGAGTAGAGCGCGGCACACATTGGCGCATGCCCGTCAAGGGCAACCTTGAGTGTTGCGACAGGAAAACCAGTCTGGCGCCTGGAGTCCTATACCCAAGTTTCGCAGCCGCTGTATGAGTGGTGACGTAACGCACTTGTCCACCGAGCACAAGTCCCCGCACATGCGTGCCAGACCAGCAGCCGACGCGTATATCGTAGGCTAAGAGCGTACGAAGGTAGCCGACGGTAATAATCGAAGTTTAAAAGTGTATTTATTATAGTACATATATATAAAAGACTGCCATCTTTTTACATTTTATATAGTATAACGGGGAAAAGGATAGGAGTGTATTTTATATAGTATGATGTGGGAAAGACCGCCATCTTGAAAAAATTGCATTTTATATAGTGTAAACGAGGGAATTTGAGGGAAATGTGAGAAGGGGAATTACCACCAGGGACTTCCCTTCCGAAGGCGCCATGTTTCCGAATGGATGCGCTAAGTTTTGCCACCAGGTGCGCATTTGCACAGAGTAAAATCGACATTTGTTATAGTGCATATACGAAATATTGCATTTGTTATAGTGTATATATGTAATAATCCACAGAGTAGCCTGTCCCCGCGCATGCGCACCAGAATAGCAGTCGACGCGTGCATCGTAGGCTAAGAGTGTACGAAGGTAGCCGACGGAAATAATCGAAAGCATTTATTATAGTACATATATAAAAGTCCGCCATCTTTTTGCATTTTATATAGTATAACAAGGGAAAGGCCGCCATCTTGAAAAAAGTGCATTTTATATAGTATGATGTGGGAAATGTGAGGGAAATTTGGGAATCTGGAGGGAAATTTTGGAAGGGAAAATTCCCACGGGGGGTTGGTAGGACTGGGTCACGTGACCCGAAGATGCCCGAAGGTGGCCGCCATCTTGAATCCGAGAGCCGAAGATGCCCGAGAGTGAGCCTGGCTCACCCACTTATTGTCTACTGCTGGCTCTTGCCTAAAAAATATGTTTTATTTGTAAAGACTCGTGAAACGACTCTGTTTGAAAAATTACCACTAGAGGACTCAATAGCCTCTAATGATCTCTTTCTAGAAGTAGGGTGGTTAGTAACTAATGTTGAGATTTGTAGTGGATCAGTTGGATGAGAAACGGGAAGGATTGTTTCATGGAATATTTTAATTATTTCCTTTTTCCCAATCTTATTAAAGTGTAAGCCCCTTCTTGTGTAAAAACGTTTCCTGTATAATGTGTTTAGTTTTACAAATTGGACATGATTCCACAGGTTAATCTTTTCAGAGATTCGAAAATTCACTCTAGAAATTAAGCGATTTAATGAGGGTTTATCAAATCTGAGTGGAATGCTAACAATTAACAAATTAGTGTGGCTAGTAGCTTCAATCAAGCAACTGATTTGTTCGTTCAAAGAGCAATCATCAGCTATGCTTTCTATGTCGTTTGTTCCAATAAACACAATCAAATAATCCGTCTTATTCATTGATTTTGCAACATTTTCTATATCACACATTGTTTGGGTAAATTTGCTACCTGGCTTAACAATACCAGTTACAGAAAAATAATTACGACATTTTAGAGAAAGTTTCTGACCCAGAGAGCGGCCGTGACTATCAGATAGTATTGTTATTTTAGGCTTAGCTACAGAATGAGAAATAGTACTAACATCCAAGCTGTTGGAAATAACAGAACATGTTTTTTCAATTCTCATTTGGTCACAATCAGTAACATCGATGCTGCAATCATTTATAATGTTGCTTGGGACATCATATTTTACAATCTTGTTACCCTGGGCAGTAGCATTACGTTTTTCTACATTATGAAACTTATTGCTAGATTTGTGCTTAGACCAACTATTACTACTCAATGGTTGACTACCTGAACCCCTAGCACACTTAGAGGAAGTATCTACATTAAAAATACTGGAATCAGAACATTCAGATAAGACTGAAAATGAGTTAGAGAGTGTTACGGGATCACAAGTTGGAGATTTTACACTCCGATGATCTCCGCCCTTTACAACTTGCCACTCCATATTACTAGATTTTTTTAAGGTAACCTTCAGTCGTTCAGGAAGGGGGGTGGAGATCGGATTGGTTACAGTAGGAATTATTGGAGTGGTTAGATTAGGAGATGTTACAGCTGTGTCAAAGTTGCGGTATTTACCTGAGTTAGATCCCAAGATAACATTGTTATACCAGGTTGAGAAAGAGGTATGACTAAGAGAGGCGTTTTTACAAAAAGCCTCGCTAATCAATTTTGCATACATTATGACATTGATGCCACATTCATAACTATTATTTTGTTTGCAGCAATCTACTTCAAACAAGCTATGTTCAACTCTAAGTTTTTTTTAACGTAGCAATAGCACAATGGTGATTTTTATTTGCAATGGTGTCAAAGTGAAAAGCTTTTTTACCAGCCATATCCAGGAACAATAAGCTCCAATGTGTCCCTGTGTCTGACTTTGATACGTCCATATTGTCACAGATACAAAAAAAGAAGTAGTCAGACTCATAAAGGGATGCTTGCCTCATATTCTCCGAGACATCACTAATGTTACCCAGTCTGACAAGTTGAGTTAAGGAAGGTCCAAAGAAAAGTGTTTTGGATTTTAAGTTCGATATGTTTTTATTAAAATCGTCAAAATATGAGTCTAGAATGTTATCATCCAGCCACCTACCAAGTTGCCAGGACTTCTCTTCAGCATTCTGAAGCAGGGATTTAAGTTTGAAGCAATGT
>JAQJVL010008264.1:0-20480 GCA_035578905.1 Stictocephala bisonia
CAGACAAGAGGATGACGTCAGCGTCATGGTCTGTGGCAAAAAGGTGGAGGTCATGTTTTTGCCCTCTGACACCATTGGCATTCCAAATTATCAGTTTAAGGTGTCTGGCCATTCGATATTAAGGTGTGTAGGGACTTGGTGATAGTGGTCATGAGGGTTTCTGGGGTTAGGGTCTCTGGGCTCAGCAGAAGGGGTATGATTGATGCCAGCCATTGCACCACAGCTATCGGGGAGATGGTGGTTCCAGGCCTCTGAGGGTGGGGGGAAGAAGTGGTAAGTGCGGATTGTCCGACACTAGTGGATTGAGTCTGGCAATTACGGGGGTTAGGGTTGGCTGGATCGTTTCCTCGAATCCTAATTGGGCGGGTCTTCCGTCTAGGCCTCTGTGGTTCCAGCTCTTCACCCTCCGTTTGAGAGGTCGTCATGTCGTCATACTCTGAGGTGTCGTGGTATGCGATCCTCTTCTTCTTCTTGGGTTTCCTAGAGCCGTGCTGGGTTGAAGTCCTGGGCGCGCATGGGGCTGTAGGGGGGGCCATGTCTTCAGCGTGGGCTTCAAGGGCTGGGGGAGCGGTGGAGGCGGGGGGCGTAGGTTCAACCAGGGGGGTCGCTGTAGATAGTGCTGTAGTGGAGGGGGGGACCTGGGGGTCCTGGGGAGCTGAGGTGGCAGCAGCCGCGTAAGACCTCCCACTGGTCACACGAGCCGAATTCCTGGGAGGGATAGGCTTGCCCACCATCGTGCCACGGGATGATGACACAGTGGTGCGGCGGCGGTGGGCAGCCAGGGCGTCCTTGTGGGCCTGACAGCCTCTCCAACTGGCTGGATGTGAGCCCCCGCAGTTGCAGCACTTGGGGTCCTTCATATGTTGCCTCTCATTGCAGTTTCTACCAAGATGGCCACCTCCACATTTGACACATCTTGTGGGTAGGTTACAGTTCTCCGAAGCGTGGCCGAAGTGCTGGCAATTGTAACATTGAGCCATTCCTTTGGGTGGGTTAAATTTGTCAGTTGATACTGATAGCCCAAGCAGCTTTTTGACAGTCCATATGGCCTCCCAGCTACCAATCCTCTTTATGCGAACTAGGAAGGTGTTGGAGGGCAGCCTCTGGTGTTGTTCGCTGCCACCCATCCGTGAAAGGGGTGTGATGTGGCCGGGTGTCAGACCGAGGGATTCAAGTTCCTGTTTTATGTCATCAACAGGAGTGTCGTATGGCAGGCCTCTAAGGGCGACTTTGAGCTCACGTTCAACGGGTGGGGTGAAAGTATGGAAAGCGATTCCCTTGGATCGTAGAAAAGCTTGCACGTGTCTGAAGTGGTCAACAGTGGACAGTTTGAGGTGCAGCAGGTCGCCCACAAATTTGGCCTCGTGATCCACCTGGATACACTTTAGCAACTGCTGCCAGTTTTCCAGCTTCTCTATGATGATAGGAGGGACTTTCGGTTTGGGGGGTTGTGGCTGAGCTGGGGCAACTGTGGCTGTGGAGGCTCCGCTGTCGCTATCAGAGCCACTGGCCTTCCTCCTCTTCCTCGGTTTGGCTCCTATCCATGGGGCTGCTTCGTCCATGGAGCCATCTGATTCCGTTGGCGTGGGTGGGCGGGTGTCCTCCGGGGGGTCGGTGGTGGTGTTGGGGAGCGGTGGGAAATGCTCCTCCATTGATGAGGCAGCCTCTAATTTGATTTTGAGATTTTACAAATATGTTGGACTAGATCCGACTTTTTCCACTACTTATTTAGAAATTTCTCGAAACACCCTTCTTCATACTACTACCTACTACTAAGTAATTGATACAATATTTACAAAAGTTACTTAAATTAATAAATTGGTGTTTGCCATGGTTAAAACATATATATACAAATGGGGAATGCTAAAATATAATTTTTAAAATAAGAATCAAGAGTATAACTGTTCTTTCAAGCACAGGAGAAGTGAAATACTATAAGTGACCTTGGCAAAAAGGTTTTTTTTTTTTTTTTTTTTTTAACTGATGTTGCGATAATTAACAATTAATATGATACATACAGTTATTAAACAATTATATACAACAATATTAGTAAGAAATAATACAAAGGAAATGCTAAAAACAGGTATATAGTTGGGCCAAGTCAATATATCGGGGTCCCTTGAATTTCGGTGTTATACGTGCGCCGCCAATGGGAGGGCCCGGGATCCCTAGCCGGCCTCTGATTGGTCGCGCGCGTATAACACGTAACCCGCTATTGGAGCGCGCGGATAACACGAAAATTCAACCGACCAGGATTTTTTGAAAAGTCACGACATTACATCGCAGATCGATCCTACTTCGAGATGCCACCTAAAGCTAGCGGAAAGGCAGTCAAGAAGGCCGGCAAGGCCCAGAAGAACATCACCAAGGGCGACAAGAAGAAAAGGAGGCGCAGGAAGGAGAGCTACGCAATCTACATCTACAAGGTGTTGAAGCAAGTGCATCCCGACACCGGCGTCTCTTCCAAGGCGATGTCCATCATGAACAGCTTCGTCAACGACATCTTCGAGCGTATAGCCGCCGAAGCTTCCCGCCTGGCTCACTACAACAAGCGGTCCACGATCACCTCCCGGGAGATACAGACCGCTGTCCGTCTCCTGTTGCCCGGCGAGTTGGCCAAGCACGCAGTCAGTGAGGGCACTAAGGCAGTGACCAAGTACACCAGCTCCAAGTAAGCAGGCGTCTCGACCGTGCAACAGCCTCGCCGCTGCCTGCCACCAAAAACGGCCTTTTTCAAGGCCACAAAAAACTCTATTTCGTTATTTCACGCACTACTGCCGTACATTCATTGTACATTCTTTTCATTTTAGATTCTAAGTTGTAAAAATTTCAACTATTTTACAAATTAAAGTCGTAGTTATTTATATTAATAAGCGTTAAACACGGTAAGTACTAATTATAAATACGGCCTTCTTCGTGGCCACATTGAAATTTTATTATTTTATACAACATTAAAGATTCAATAATTTTCTTGATTGTTTTACTATTCTAATCAGCAAATAAATAATAATTAACCATAATTGTGATGTACAAACAGCTTGATAGTGAAACAGAAAAAAAAAAAAAAATAATAAATAAAATAAGCCGAGGAGGTATGCACAAACAAGCAAACGGATTCAAACAAACTTCCTATTTCTAAGGCATTAATTTTAACTGTTTTACATTTAGACTCATTAACTGACCTATTTTTGTTTCACACTTAATTTTCACAATTAACAAAAAAACTTTTTTTTTATTATTATTATGTAATTTATTTAAGGTCGTATAACAGGTAATCCGCTATTGGAGCGCGCGAATAACACGAAAATTCAAGGGACCAGGATTTTTTGATAAGGAAGTCAATAGGTGACTTACGCCCCCCACTGAGAGAGACCTTAAAGTAACAATCATAGGACATCGATACGACACGCATACAGACGATATAAGGCAAGAGCTGGAAACCCTTGGGATGACGCCCGGGCCGGTGACTCCACTCACCAGGATGGATGCTAGATACCGAGCTGTTCGACTCCCCGCCAACACCTTCATGGTTCGCTTGAAGAGGGTTTGATCATGGAGGAGCATTTGGGACCTGAAGACTATCCTGGGAGTATATACCAGTTCCATGTAAGCAAGCGTCTCGCCAATGCGTCAACCAGTCACTTACAGCCAACAAAAACGGCTTTTTTCAAGGCCACAAAAACTTTATTTCGTTATTTCACATACTACTGTCGTATATTGTATATACTTTTCATATCAGATTCTAAATTGTACGAATTAAAGGTTTTTACTAATATAAGTCGTAGTTATTCATTTATTAGGCCAGCCTATAAATTTATTGTTATATATATTTATAAGCGTTTAACACATTAGGTACTACGTCTAAGTACGGCCTTCTTCAAGACTACATTGAATCTTTATTAATCTATATAACATTGCAGTTTCAATAATTTTCTTGTTTGTTTTACTTTTCTAATGCGAAAACCAATAATAATTAACCATCTAAACTATAATTGTGATGTATAAACAGCTTGATAGTGAAACAGACTAAAATAAGCCAGCGGTACGCAGAATTAAACTAACGGACACAAACAAACGGCCTATTTCTAAGCCACTAATTTTAACTGGTTTACATTTAGACTCTTTAACTGGTATATTCTTATAGATAACGACCTGTTTATTTTATACAATTGAATTTCACTATTAATAATTTTTTTTTTTTTATTATTATTATATAATTAATTTAAGGTTGTATAGCTATTTATTACATTGTATGCCATTAATATATTTGTAATTTATTTACTTTCTGTAGTGTATCCACCCCCCCCCCCCATATATATAGTTTTATTTTTTTTATTTATTCACTAACACGTTTCAAAGTCAAAGGTGTATTCATTTATTTTATTTAAATCCATTAAAACGTGTTATTAATCGATATATTATCGTGTAAGTCTAGTAAGTCTAGTTATATTGTTGAAAAGAGGAAATTTTAATATTAAATTTTTTTAATTATTTATTTATTTATTTCATTTATTTATTTATTCATAAGACGCCGATCGTCAAGATATGGGCGAATATGGATTTCGAATGAGTGTGATGAGTGTAGATGAGCGAATGTAGTCATTGTTACAAACTAAGGCCGACTTATTCCTTAGAAAGTGTCATTAATTAATAGCCCAATGACAAATGAACAGCCGGTGATTATCAGCTGATCCTTCTCAAAATGTATTGACTCTGATTGGGATCGAACTGACAACCTTTAGCACCTAAAGCTGGAATTGAACCAACTACGCTACCGACCAATTAATAGAGATAATGACAGTGGTTTTACTTTTCTTTTTTTTTTTTATGTTTATTTTCAGGGGATACGCGTATAAAAGATTCGATCAAATAAATGTAATATACAGTACTTGAAATAATAACGCACGTACATAAAACGAGAAAATCTCCATCAATATAGTATTTTAATAAATTCGCTTTTAAAAATAAATAAAAAGATAAGAAAAAACGTCTTATGTAACACATTATTACAAAATATAAGTAAAAATAAATTAATACAATGTAAATACTTTTTTTACTTTATTATTTTATTTTTATTTATTTATTTTTCTTTTTTTTAACATTTCAGTATGTTTAATTAATTAATGTAGTTTTTACATTTGCACGCATTGTAAACATAATAGCGTTGAACGAGTTTTAATACGGTTTACAACCTAAGATTCCTGTGTAGTAAAGTGAAATAATTATAGCTTAAACTTAAATAAACAGCTTATCCTACGTGATTTATTTATAAAAAGGCTGTATTTATACTATAGAGTGACCGTTACATTATAATTATTCAAATATCCCACGTACAGTGAAAAGTCAAGGAACATTCTAATGTAATACCCCGATAGTGAGCTTTTCAGACGTTCGTCAATCCTAACCTAACGAAAATTAATATAAAAGATTAAATCAAACGCGCGTGGTGTTTAATCGACGCGCTGACTAGTATTTTAGAAGATTTACCGAAAGAAACGCGTTTTTAACTTTTAAAACGACAGCGCTCGTTCAAAATATCGTCGGCCGTTAATTTGAATTCGAAACTATGGTGTTACTCTATGGCGGACATCTTTTTTTTTCATACTCTATGGACACCGTTCTAGGTACGGTAGTCCGAGACCGGCTGTCGAACGAACTGGATGCCGGCGATTGCGGCGAGATCCTGGGCCATTCTGGTCAGACGATCGCCCCTAAACTTCACCGCGTGACTGACGAATCGTTTTTCATCGTTTTTTTCTTCTTTTCTCGCTTAATAGTGGGCCGATCGACACGCGATCTGTACCGTTCGGTTCAGAAACGAAAAGGGAACAGGGAGAGAGAGGAAAAGGCGCCGGAAAGGGGGTAAAAAAAAGAAAAATTCGCAAAAAAAAAAAAAAAAAAAAAAAAACAAGTCCAATTTGTCAAATTCCCCGTCTCCTGGCAAAATTTCGCGCGATTCTATTTTTTACCCCATCGCTGTTATTACACCATTTTTTCGATCTCGACGAGCTCTACAACTTTGTATATGGCGAAAATTTACATAGTTTTTGAGCCCCCGTTCGCCCGCTACGGCCTTTCAAAGTCGAAAATAGTACGGCTCTCGACGGTCCGCGTTGGCGGGAGTCGCGGCGAACAAGTCCCGCCAACGCGAGATTACTTTTCCCCTATAGAGTACCTCGGCTCCCCATTGGTCGGTTAACGCGGCGTTCTCTGTACGGTTACAACTTGAGTTGGAGCTGGCCTTTAAAAGAACTCGTATCCGAGCCATTAGACGCCGTGCAGTGCAGATTGTCATCACGTCGCTCGCCGTGTCGTTCACACGATCCGTGCTGCCCCGCCTAGTTGTGAGTGTTGATAGTGCCATCTTGTGGATTACTGGTGATATCTTATGTATTCCATTCTATTGGATACGTTAATAGACCTAGGTTAAGAGCCGCCGTGCATTTCACAAGCTCCGCGTTGCCCAGACTAGTTGTGAGTGTGTTTAGTGACATCATGTGAAATACTAGTGAGATCTTGTGTATTCCAGCACATTAGATACGTTCATGGACCTAGGTTGTACCTAGTTGTGAGTCTTACCTTTAAGTTAAATTAGTTTACATTATTATAAGTAGTATTTAAGAGCTAAGCATCCCCCTTTCACTAGTTTACTTTGTCCGTAAGACATCATAAATAGTGTTAATTGTACATTTAAATTCTGACCATTTTAATTATCCACCAATATTAAAAAAAAAAAAAATCCTAATTGTAACTATTTAAATATTAATTACAGAAATAAAATATAAATTTGTTGTTTTTATTTAATTAATTTTGTATATATTAATTACTAGTAGATTTTCAAATTCGTATGACTAACTTAAACTTACCACACTTAAAAATGTTGATGCAATACGGGAAACTACTTTACAAAGCGTAATAAATAAAACTAGAAAAAAAAAAAGCCTTTCTAATTTGTAAGCTCGAGCCTGTGCGAGTAACAGCCGAGGAGTTTGCCGAGTGGCGTTATATCTAGATTACTCCATCAAAGTGCGGGTGCTGAGAGTAAAATGCCCGGACTCGCGTTGTTCGCCTGGGCCATCCGTGTTCTCGTTAATTTCCAGTTACGATATTTAGCAAGTTTAAGGTTGATAATTTTATTTTGTGTTTTACTAATTGAATTATAGTTAACGACGGATGCACACGTTGCACTGTCTAATACCAGAAGACACAAGAAACGGCAGTAGAACGTGAAAAAACGAATAAAAAGTTTGTGGCCTTGAAAAAGGCCGTTTATGTTAAGGCAGCGAACTGTCTCGGGGTCTCGTCGAGTGGTGGGAAGGGCGCTTAAGCCTTCTTCTCGGTCTTCTTGGGCAGGAGTACGGCCTGGATGTTGGGCAGCACACCTCCCTGAGCGATGGTGACGCCGGAGAGTAGCTTGTTCAGCTCCTCGTCGTTCCTGATTGCCAGCTGCAGATGACGGGGTATGATCCTGGTCTTCTTGTTGTCACGGGCAGCGTTGCCAGCCAACTCGAGAACTTCGGCGGCGAGGTACTCCATCACTGCGGCCAAATAGACGGGAGCTCCAGCGCCGACTCGTTCGGCGTAGTTGCCCTTGCGCAGTAGCCGGTGAATCCTACCGACCGGGAACTGGAGACCAGCCCTCGAAGAGCGGGACTTTGCCTTTCCCTTCACCTTTCCGCCTTTGCCGCGTCCAGACATGTCTCTACCAGTGGTTGTGGAAATCGCCGGAGAATATGAAAAGGCTGGTTTCGTCCGTCCGTCCTGTAGGGCTGGGGTTTGGGGGCCCCATAAGTAGTTGCAGCATCAGATTGTATATCTATGGCTGCCAGAATGTTTCAAGATGGCTGTCTTTAGTGGCCTGTATATATCTTGAGTGGCTGTGCACCGAAGTGCACCTACAGGTAGCACAAAAGAGTGCTAAAGCGTTTTTTTTTCTGTTTTTTGTGTTTTTTTTGTTTGTTTTTTTTTTTTTTTTTTTTTTTTTTTTTTTTTACATGTTCGTTTTACTATGAGGGGGATTGTATGCAGGGGACTAACAATTCCTAAGGGGGTGAATACATGCCCCAATGCAAACATGAGCTAGTAGGCCAGAAGGGCCTACTAGCCAGAGTGACTTAACCTAGGTCTTATGTACTATGGTGGGGTGGAATAGTATTTGTGCTTTCAATCACCTAAGAGGGTACGCCCAAGCCCTGGCATTCAAACATTGGTCGTCTGCAGCTCCTGAGGGGAACTACATACGTAGGGTATGAGTGGCGGGAGTGAATTTCGGAGGAAGGGTGGGGGTGGGTGGTGAAGTGGAAGATGAACTGAAGCTCTACGGAGGGTCGTCCAGGATGGCTCGGGGGCGAGGAAGTCGCAACTCCGGCGCTCCTGCTCTTCTGGCGAGCTCTTCTATGTGGGCCAGTCCCGACTCCTCTGCGCTCCGGAACATCCTCTCCGCCATCTCCCTGACGAAGACGTGGATTGGCGGTACGCCGAGTGTGGACCGCACTACGTCGTTTGCCACGAACCATGGCACTCCCGCTATTCGTCTCAGTGCCTTAGACTGGCAGGCCTCCACTTTCTTCTTCAATGTTGTGCAGACCAGAGCCCACCATGCCGGGGAAGCGTAGGTGAGCACTGACCGCACAATCATGGTGAAAATCCTCACCTTTGCCACCATCGGCAGTGGACTTCTGCGGCAAAGGAGAGGTTGGAGGAGACCCTGGATGCGGGTGGCTTCTTGAAGCTTGGCCGTTGTATGCTTTCTAAAATTGAGTTTGTCATCCAGGGTTACACCAAGGTATTTTGCTGAGTCCTGCCAGTTGATGGGCTTTCCTTGCAGGGTCACGGGAGGAGGTGGGGTTCGTGGCATCTTCTTGTATTTCTTGTACATCACGGCCACACTCTTGTCAGCGTTGACTTTTACCTTCCACTTCTTCAGCCAGGGGGTGAGAGCATCCATCATCATTTGGAGTCTCTCTGCTGCCAGGGCCGGTCTTGCACTACTGCAGTGGTACACCGCGTCATCAGCATACAGGGATAGTGTGAGCCTGGGGATGGTGGGCATGTCGTTGGTGAACACCAGATACAAAATAGGGCCAAGAACGCTGCCTTGTGGGACGCCTCCTAGAATGTTCCTGGTTGATGACAGGACCCCTTCGACTGTGGCACGGAAAGAGCGGCCTGAAAGGTACGACCGCAGAAGATGGACGGCTGCCTTGGGGAGTGGGGTACCTGCCAGTTTGAACAGCAGCCCCTCATGCCACACCTTGTCGAAGGCCTTGCTTACATCAAGGAAGACAGCTGCCGTTGCAAGGTTCATATTCCTGGCATCCACCAACTTGCTGATGACTCGGGTTAGTTGCAGCGTAGTAGAGTGGCCTCTTCGGAAGCCGAACTGTTCCGGTCTGATTAGATCCTCCAGGAATGGCATCAGCCTCTTCAGTAGTAGCCTCTCGAAGATCTTGGAGATGACTGGCAGCAGAGAGATGGGTCTATAGTTTTGGGGGAAGAGATGGTCTTTGCCGGGCTTGGGGATGAGAATAATTTTTGCCTGTTTCCAGGCCGCTGGGAAGTGTTGGAGACGGAGGATGGCATTGAACAGGACAACCAGATGGAGTATGAGAGCTGGGGGGGAGGAGTGCAGTGCTTTGGCTCCTATTCTGTCCGGACCAGGGGCTTTCCGGACTCGAGCTCGGTTGACCTCATCCAGAACTTCTTCGTGGGTGAAGGGTTCTATGGCGTCATCGGGAGGGTCTTCAAAATAGTTTTCGTTGAACTCCTCTATCATTTCTTCGTGGGCATCATCGATGACGTCATAGTGTGGCTCAAACTGCGCCTCCATGGTGTCGGCGAAGGCTTCAGCTTTGTCCCCAGCTGAGTAAGCCAGGCCTTGCCTGCCATGGAGGGGGCGGCTGACTGGCTTCGTCCCACGAAGTTGTTTGGCTGCCTTCCAGGCACTCCCATCCGCAATGTCAAGGCCGTCCAGGTAGTCGTTCCAGGTGTCCTCGCTGTGGTCCTGTAGCAGTGTCTTAACTCGGACACACTGGGCCTGGAAGAGCCGTTTGTCCTCAGGTTGTCGGCTTCTCTGCCATGCTCTCCTCAGTCTCCGTCGTGTTGTCACCTCCTCCCTGATGTACTGAGGTATCAATTTCCTCGTCCCCCGCTGTTCATGTGGGTGTGTGGCGTCGTCCATGGCTACCTGCAGGGTGTGATGGAGGGCCGACACACAGTCATCCAGTTCGTTCGACGTCCTGGGAGCAATAGGTGGGAGGAGCTGCTCCTGCATGGTGTTGTGGAATTGCTCCCAGTCCGTCCTGGAGTTAAGGCCCCCAGTAGGAAATCTGGTGACTGGGCCCATATGGACATCTGCTATCAGGGGGAGGTGATCAGAGGATAAGTCATCCACGGTCCTCACTTCGACCAGGAACTCCACGCCCTTCAACACTAGAATGTCTAGGACGTCCGGCCTTCCTCGGTTGTTGTGGGGATAGTGAGTGGGCGAAGTCGGTGCCATGACAGTGACGTCACCTCTATGCCGAGACAGTTGATGAAGTTGTCGTCCACGGGGGTTGGCAACTCTGCTGTTCCAGTTAGGGTGTTTTGCATTTAGGTCTCCAGCGATCAGAACGGGTCCTGGCGTGTCCAGGATGCTGGAGAGTTGAGCTGCTGGAAGTACAGAGGATGGTGAGACGTAGGCAGCACATAGCAGGACCTCAGTGTTGCCCGTGCCAACGAAGATCGCCGTCGCTTCCAGTGGCGCCACGTTTAGTTGAGCCTGTCTGTGAACAATCCGCCTGTGGACGAGGACTGCAGTGCCTCCCATTGGCCTCCCGCCAGGACGGTCGGTCCTGTACGTCGTGTACGCTGGGAGAGTGAACGGCACATCAGGTTTCAGGTGTGTCTCAGACAAGAGGATGACGTCAGCGTCATGGTCTGTGGCAAAAAGGTGGAGGTCGTGTTTTTGCCCTCTGACACCATTGGCATTCCAAATTATCAGTTTAAGGTGTCTGGCCATTCGATATTAAGGTGTGTAGGGACTTGGTGATAGTGGTCATGAGGGTTTCTGGGGTTAGGGTCTCTGGGCTCAGCAGAAGGGGGATGATTGATGCCAGCCATTGCACCACAGCTATCGGGGAGATGGTGGTTCCAGGCCTCTGAGGGTGGGGGGAAGAAGTGGTAAGTGCGGATTGTCCGACGCTAGTGGATTGAGTCTGGCAATTACGGGGGTTAGGGTTGGCTGGATCGTTTCCTCGAATCCTAATTGGGCGGGTCTTCCGTCTAGGCCTCTGTGGTTCCAGCTCTTCACCCTCCGTTTGAGAGGTCGTCATGTCGTCATACTCTGAGGTGTCGTGGTATGCGATCCTCTTCTTCTTCTTGGGTTTCCTAGAGCCGTGCTGGGTTGAAGTCCTGGGCGCGCATGGGGCTGTAGGGGGGGCCATGTCTTCAGCGTGGGCTTCAAGGGCTGGGGGAGCGGTGGAGGCGGGGGGCGTAGGTTCAACCAGGGGGGTCGCTGTAGATAGAGCTGTAGTGGAGGGGGGGACCTGGGGGGCCTGGGGAGCTGAGGTGGCAGCAGCCGCGTAAGACCTCCCACTGGTCACACGAGCCGAATTCCTGGGAGGGATAGGCTTGCCCACCATCGTGCCACGGGATGATGACACAGTGGTGCGGCGGCGGTGGGCAGCCAGGGCGTCCTTGTGGGCCTGACAGCCTCTCCAACTGGCTGGATGTGAGCCCCCGCAGTTGCAGCACTTGGGGTCCTTCATATGTTGCCTCTCATTGCAGTTTCTACCAAGATGGCCACCTCCACATTTGACACATCTTGTGGGTAGGTTACAGTTCTCCGAAGCGTGGCCGAAGTGCTGGCAATTGTAACATTGAGCCATTCCTTTGGGTGGGTTAAATTTGTCAGTAGATACTGATAGCCCAAGCAGCTTTTTGACAGTCCATATGGCCTCCCAGCTACCAATCCTCTTTATGCGGACTAGGAAGGTGTTGGAGGGCAGCCTCTGGTGTTGTTCGCTGCCACCCATCCTTGAAAGGGGTGTGATGTGGCCGGGTGTCAGACCGAGGGATTCAAGTTCCTGTTTTATGTCATCAACAGGAGTGTCGTATGGCAGGCCTCTAAGGGCGACTTTGAGCTCACGTTCAACGGGTGGGGTGAAAGTATGGAAAGCGATTCCCTTGGATCGTAGAAAAGCTTGCACGTGTCTGAAGTGGTCAACAGTGGACAGTTTGAGGTGCAGCAGGTCGCCCACAAATTTGGCCTCGTGATCCACCTGGATACACTTTAGCAACTGCTGCCAGTTTTCCAGCTTCTCTATGATGATAGGAGGGACTTTCGGTTTGGGGGGTTGTGGCTGAGCTGGGGCAACTGTGGCTGTGGAGGCTCCGCTGTCGCTATCAGAGCCACTGGCCTTCCTCCTCTTCCTCGGTTTGGCTCCTATCCATGGGGCTGCTTCGTCCATGGAGCCATCTGATTCCGTTGGCGTGGGTGGGCGGGTGTCCTCCGGGGGGTCGGTGGTGGTGTTGGGGAGCGGTGGGAAATGCTCCTCCATTGATGAGGCAGCCTCTAATTTGATTTTGAGATTTTACAAATATGTTGGACTAGATCCGACTTTTTCCACTACTTATTTAGAAATTTCTCGAAACACCCTTCTTCATACTACTACCTACTACTAAGTAATTGATACAATATTTACAAAAGTTACTTAAATTAATAAATTGGTGTTTGCCATGGTTAAAACATATATATACAAATGGGGAATGCTAAAATATAATTTTTAAAATAAGAATCAAGAGTATAACTGTTCTTTCAAGCACAGGAGAAGTGAAATACTATAAGTGACCTTGGCAAAAAGGTTTTTTTTTTTTTTTTTTTTTTTAACTGATGTTGCGATAATTAACAATTAATATGATACATACAGTTATTAAACAATTATATACAACAATATTAGTAAGAAATAATACAAAGGAAATGCTAAAAACAGGTATATAGTTGGGCCAAGTCAATATATCGGGGTCCCTTGAATTTCGGTGTTATACGTGCGCCGCCAATGGGAGGGCCCGGGATCCCTAGCCGGCCTCTGATTGGTCGCGCGCGTATAACACGTAACCCGCTATTGGAGCGCGCGGATAACACGAAAATTCAACCGACCAGGATTTTTTGAAAAGTCACGACATTACATCGCAGATCGATCCTACTTCGAGATGCCACCTAAAGCTAGCGGAAAGGCAGTCAAGAAGGCCGGCAAGGCCCAGAAGAACATCACCAAGGGCGACAAGAAGAAAAGGAGGCGCAGGAAGGAGAGCTACGCAATCTACATCTACAAGGTGTTGAAGCAAGTGCATCCCGACACCGGCGTCTCTTCCAAGGCGATGTCCATCATGAACAGCTTCGTCAACGACATCTTCGAGCGTATAGCCGCCGAAGCTTCCCGCCTGGCTCACTACAACAAGCGGTCCACGATCACCTCCCGGGAGATACAGACCGCTGTCCGTCTCCTGTTGCCCGGCGAGTTGGCCAAGCACGCAGTCAGTGAGGGCACTAAGGCAGTGACCAAGTACACCAGCTCCAAGTAAGCAGGCGTCTCGACCGTGCAACAGCCTCGCCGCTGCCTGCCACCAAAAACGGCCTTTTTCAAGGCCACAAAAAACTCTATTTCGTTATTTCACGCACTACTGCCGTACATTCATTGTACATTCTTTTCATTTTAGATTCTAAGTTGTAAAAATTTCAACTATTTTACAAATTAAAGTCGTAGTTATTTATATTAATAAGCGTTAAACACGGTAAGTACTAATTATAAATACGGCCTTCTTCGTGGCCACATTGAAATTTTATTATTTTATACAACATTAAAGATTCAATAATTTTCTTGATTGTTTTACTATTCTAATCAGCAAATAAATAATAATTAACCATAATTGTGATGTACAAACAGCTTGATAGTGAAACAGAAAAAAAAAAAAAATAATAAATAAAATAAGCCGAGGAGGTATGCACAAACAAGCAAACGGATTCAAACAAACTTCCTATTTCTAAGGCATTAATTTTAACTGTTTTACATTTAGACTCATTAACTGACCTATTTTTGTTTCACACTTAATTTTCACAATTAACAAAAAAACTTTTTTTTTATTATTATTATGTAATTTATTTAAGGTCGTATAACAGGTAATCCGCTATTGGAGCGCGCGAATAACACGAAAATTCAAGGGACCAGGATTTTTTGATAAGGAAGTCAATAGGTGACTTACGCCCCCCACTGAGAGAGACCTTAAAGTAACAATCATAGGACATCGATACGACACGCATACAGACGATATAAGGCAAGAGCTGGAAACCCTTGGGATGACGCCCGGGCCGGTGACTCCACTCACCAGGATGGATGCTAGATACCGAGCTGTTCGACTCCCCGCCAACACCTTCATGGTTCGCTTGAAGAGGGTTTGATCATGGAGGAGCATTTGGGACCTGAAGACTATCCTGGGAGTATACACCAGTTCCATGTAAGCAAGCGTCTCGACCGTGCGTCAACCCGTCACTGACAGCCAACAAAAACGGCTTTTTTCAAGGCCACAAAAACTTTATTTCGTTATTTCACATACTACTGTCGTATATTGTATATACTTTTCATATCAGATTCTAAATTGTACGAATTAAAGGTTTTTACTAATATAAGTCGTAGTTATTCATTTATTAGGCCAGCCTATAAATATATTGTTATATATATTTATAAGCGTTTAACACATTAGGTACTACGTCTAAATACGGCCTTCTTCAAGACTACATTGAATCTTTATTAATCTATATAACATTGCAGTTTCAACAATTTTCTTGTTTGTTTTACTTTTCTAATGCGAAAACCAATAATAATTAACCATCTAAACTATAATTGTGATGTATAAACAGCTTGATAGTGAAACAGACTAAAATAAGCCAGCGGTACGCAGAATTAAACTAACGGACACAAACAAACGGCCTATTTCTAAGCCACTAATTTTAACTGGTTTACATTTAGACTCTTTAACTGGTATATTCTTATAGATAACGACCTATTTATTTTATACAATTGAATTTTACTATTAATAATTTTTTTTTTTTTTTTTTTTATTATTATTATATAATTAATTTAAGGTTGTATAGCTATTTATTACATTGTATGCCATTAATATATTTGTAATTTATTTACTTTCTGTAGTGTATCCACCCCCCCCCCCTATATATATAGTTTTATTTTTTTTATTTATTCACTAACACGTTTCAAAGTCAAAGGTGTATTCATTTATTTTCTTTAAATCCATTAAAACGTGTTATTAATCGATATATTATCGTGTAAGTCTAGTAAGTCTAGTTATATTGTTGAAAAGAGGAAATTTTAATATTAAATTTTTTTAATTATTTATTTATTTATTTTATTTATTTATTCATAAGACGCCGATCGTCAAGATATGGGCGAATATGGATTTCGAATGAGTGTGATGAGTGTAGATGAGCGAATGTAGTCATTGTTACAAACTAAGGCCGACTTATTCCTTAGAAAGTGTCATTAATTAATAGCCCAATGACAAATGAACAGCCGGTGATTATCAGCTGATCCTTCTCAAAATGTATTGACTCTGATTGGGATCGAACTGACAACCTTTAGCACCTAAAGCTGGAATTGAACCAACTACGCTACCGACCAATTAATAGAGATAATGACAGTGGTTTTACTTTTCTTTTTTTTTTTATGTTTATTTTCACGGGATAGGCGTATAAAAGATTCGATCAAATAAATGTAATATACAGTACTTGAAATAATAACGCACGTACATAAAACGAGAAAATCTCCATCAATATAGTATTTTAATAAATTCGCTTTTAAAAATAAATAAAAAGATAAGAAAAAACGTCTTATGTAACACATTATTACAAAATATAAGTAAAAATAAATTAATACAATGTAAATACTTTTTTTACTTTATTATTTTATTTTTTATTTATTTATTTTTCTTTTTTTTAACATTTCAGTATGTTTAATTAATTAATGTAGTTTTTACATTTGCACGCATTGTAAACATAATAGCGTTGAACGAGTTTTAATACGGTTTACAACCTAAGATTCCTGTGTAGTAAAGTGAAATAATTATAGCTTTAAACTTAAATAAACAGCTTATCCTACGTGATTTATTTATAAAAAGGCTGTATTTATACTATAGAGTGACCGTTACATTATAATTATTCAAATATCCCACGTACAGTGAAAAGTCAAGGAACATTCTAATGTAATACCCCGATAGTGAGCTTTTCAGACGTTCGTCAATCCTAACCTAACGAAAATTAATATAAAAGATTAAATCAAACGCGCGTGGTGTTTAATCGACGCGCTGACTAGTATTTTAGAAGATTTACCGAAAGAAACGCGTTTTTAACTTTTAAAACGACAGCGCTCGTTCAAAATATCGTCGGCCGTTAATTTGAATTCGAAACTATGGTGTTACTCTATGGCGGCCATCTTTTTTTTTCATACTCTATGGACACCGTTCTAGGTACGGTAGTCCGAGACCGGCTGTCGAACGAACTGGATGCCGGCGATTGCGGCGAGATCCTGGGCCATTCTGGTCAGACGATCGCCCCTAAACTTCACCGCGTGACTGACGAATCGTTTTTCATCGTTTTTTCTTCTTTTCTCGCTTAATAGTGGGCCGATCGACACGCGATCTGTACCGTTCGGTTCAGAAACGAAAAGGGAACAGGGAGAGGGAGGAAAAGGCGCCGGAAAGGGGGTAAAAAAAAGAAAAATTCGCAAAAAAAAAAAAAAAAAAAAAAAAAAAACAAGTCCAATTTGTCAAATTCCCCGTCTCCTGGCAAAATTTCGCGCGATTCTATTTTTTACCCCATCGCTGTTATTACACCATTTTTTCGATCTCGACGAGCTCTACAACTTTGTATATGGCGAAAATTTACATAGTTTTTAAGCCCCCGTTCGCCCGCTACGGCCTTTCAAAGTCGAAAATAGTACGGCTCTCGACGGTCCGCGTTGGCGGGAGTCGCGGCGAACAAGTCCCGCCAACGCGAGATTACTTTTCCCCTATAGAGTTCCTCGGCTCCCCATTGGTCGGTTAACGCGACGTTCTCTGTACGGTTACAACTTGAGTTGTAGCTGGCCTTTAAAAGAACTCGTATCCGAGCCATTAGACACCGTGCAGTGCAGATTGTCATCACGTCGCTCGCCGTGTCGTTCACACGATCCGTGCTGCCCCGCCTAGTTGTGGGTGTTGATAGTACCATCCTGTGGATTACTGGTGATATCTTATGTATTCCATTCTATTGGATACGTTAATAGACCTACTAGGTTAAGAGCCGCCGTGCATTTCACAAGCTCCGCGTTGCCCAGACTAGTTGTGAGTGTGTTTAGTGACATCTTGTGAAATACTAGTGAGATCTTGTGTATTCCAGCACATTAGATACGTTCATGGACCTAGGTTGTACCTAGTTGTGAGTCTTACCTTTAAGTTAAATTAGTTTACATTATTATAAGTAGTATTTAAGAGCTAAGCATCCCCCTTTCACTAGTTTACTTTGTCCGTAAGACATCATAAATAGTGTTAATTGTACATTTAAATTCTGACCATTTAAATTATCCACCAATATTTAAAAAAAAAAAATCCTAATTGTAACTATTTTAATATTAATTACAGAAATAAAATATAAATTTGTTGTTTTTATTTAATTAATTTTGTATATATTAATTACTAGTAGATTTTCAAATTCGTATGACTAACTTAAACTTACCACAGTTAAAAATGTTGATGCAATACGGGAAACTACTTTACAAAGCGTAATAAATAAAACTAGAAAAAAAAGAAAAAAAGCCGTTCTAGTTTGTAAGCGCGAGCCTGTGCGAGTAACAGCCGAGGAGTTTGCCGAGTGCCGTTATATCTAGATTACTCCATCAAAGTGCGGGTGCTGAGAGTAAATGCCCGGACTCGGGTTGTTCACCTGGGCCGTCCGTGTTCTCGTTAATTTCCAGTTACGATATTTAGCAAGTTTAAGGTTGATAATTTTATTTTGTGTTTTACTAATTGAATTATAGTTAACGACGGATTCACACGTTGAACTGTCTAATACCAGAAGACACAAGAAACGGCAGTAGTACGTGAAAAAACGAATAAAAAGTTTGTGGCCTTGAAAAAGGCCGTTTATGTGAAGGCAGCGAACTGTCTCGGGGTCCCGTCGAGTGGTGGGAAGGGCGCTTAAGCCTTCTTCTCGGTCTTCTTGGGCAGGAGTACGGCCTGGATGTTGGGCAGCACACCTCCCTGAGCGATGGTGACGCCGGAGAGTAGCTTGTTCAGCTCCTCGTCGTTCCTGATTGCCAGCTGCAGATGACGGGGTATGATCCTGGTCTTCTTGTTGTCACGGGCAGCGTTGCCAGCCAACTCGAGAACTTCGGCGGCGAGGTACTCCATCACTGCGGCCAAATAGACGGGAGCACCAGCCCCGACTCGTTCGGCGTAGTTGCCCTTGCGCAGTAGCCGGTGAATCCTACCGACCGGGAACTGGAGACCAGCCCTCGAAGAGCGGGACTTTGCCTTTCCCTTCACCTTTCCGCCTTTGCCGCGTCCAGACATGTCTCTACCAGTGGTTGTGGAAGTCGCCGGAGAATATGAAAAGGCTGGCCCGAAAAATCGGGCTCCCTTGAAATTCGGTGTTATACGTGCGCCGCCAATGGGAGGGCCCGGGATCCCTAGCCGGCCTCTGATTGGTCGCGCGCGTATAACACGTAACCCGCTATTGGAGCGCGCGGATAACACGAAAATTCAACCGACCAGGATTTTTTTGAAAAGTCACGACATTGAGTCGGCCATTAGACGCCGTGCAGTGCAGACCGTCTCCACGTCGCTCCGCGCCTTTGTTCTTTTGCCGCCCATTCCACCGTTGTTTATTGAGTTAATACTGTGATTGTCATTTATATAACATTGTTTAGTGTTTAGTGTTTATGTAGTGCACATTATTACTGGATATTTCTGTTCGTGTAAGTAATATAGACACTCTAATAACCCAACTGTCATATTGACTTGGCCCAATCCACGTTGCTCCGCGCCTTTGTTCTTTTGGCGCCCATTCCACCCTTGTCTGTTGAGTTAATACTGTGATTGTCATTTATATAATATTGTTTAGTGTTTAGTGTTTGTGTAGTGCACATATTACTGGATATTTCTGTTCGTGTAAGTAATTTAGACACTCTAATAACCCAACTGTCATATTGACTTGGCCCAATTATATACCTGTTTTTAGCATTTCCTTTGTATTATTTCTTACTAATATTGTTGTATATAATTGTTTAATAACTGTATGTATCATATTAACTGTTAATTATCGCAACAACACTTAAAAAAAAAAAAAAAAAAAAAAACCTTATTGCCAAGGTCACTTATAGTATTTCACTTCTCCTGTACTTGAAACAACAGTTATATTCTTGATTCTTATTTTAAAAATTATATTTTAGCATTCCCCATTTGTATATATATGTTTTAACCATGGCAAACACCAATATATTAATTTAAGTAACTTTTGTAAATATTGTATCAATTACTTAGTAGTAGGTAGTAGTATGAAGAAGGGTGTTTCGAGAAATTTCTAAATAAGTAGTGGAAAAAGTCGGATCTAGTCCAACATATTTGTAAAATCTCAAAATCAAATTGGAGGCTGCCTCATCAATGGAGGAGCACTTCCCACCGCTCCCCAACACTACCACCGACCCCCCGGAGGACACCCGCCCACCCACGCCAACGGAATCAGATGGCTCCATGGACGAAGCAGCCCCATGGATAGGAGCCAAACCGAGGAAGAGGAGGAAGGCCAGTGGCTCTGACAGCGACAGCGGAGCCTCCACAGCCACAGTTGCCCCAGCTCAGCCACAACCCCCCAAACCGAAAGTCCCTCCTATCATCATAGAGAAGCTGGAAAACTGGCAGCAGTTGCTAAAGTGTATCCAGGTGGATCACGAGGCCAAATTTGTGGGCAACCTGCTGCACCTCAAACTGTCCACTGTTGACCACTTCAGACACGTGCAAGCTTTTCTACGATCCAAGGGAATCGCTTTCCATACTTTCACCCCACCCGTTGAACGTGAGCTCAAAGTCGCCCTTAGAGGCCTGCCATACGACACTCCTGTTGATGACATAAAACAGGAACTTGAATCCCTCGGTCTGACACCCGGCCACATCACACCCCTTTCAAGGATGGGTGGCAGCGAACAACACCAGAGGCTGCCCTCCAACACCTTCCTAGTCCGCATAAAGAGGATTGGTAGCTGGGAGGCCATATGGACTGTCAAAAAGCTGCTTGGGCTATCAGTATCTACTGACAAATTTAACCCACCCAAAGGAATGGCTCAATGTTACAATTGCCAGCACTACGGCCACGCTTCGGAGAACTGTAACCTACCCACAAGATGTGTCAAATGTGGAGGTGGCCATCTTGGTAGAAACTGCAATGAGAGGCAACA
>JAQJVL010008265.1:0-20460 GCA_035578905.1 Stictocephala bisonia
TGGCGTGGGGATGTAAAATGGCCTACTCTCGAAATTCACAAGATAGAGCTGTAAATATGAAATAACCCGTATTACTTTTTCATTTATTTTATTCACATACATTAATTATTTGTATTGCACTTTTCAGTTGCTGTGACGGTTTGTAAAATAAAAATACTTATCAAGAGTACTTGAGATAAAACTCTCTATTCTAATAGGATTATATTATTTTAATAATAGTTTCACATTTTATAGGTATTTATTCATGGGATGTATGATTAGTTTAAGAATAGTGTATGGCAGTTACTATCAAAAATTACCGTTTATTACATTAATAACATTGTTCTTATAGCACTATAAATATTACGCGGTACTTGCTGGACAATGTAGATAAAAAGTCCATCAAGGAATCACACTTTATTATTAAAAATATGAAATATTATTACATTATTTCGTATCTTTCACATTATAAAAGGGACATTTTGTTTTTAAAAGCAGCTTTATTCTTACCTGAAAGTAACTACATCCAGTATAGCATTCCGTTAATTATGTAATACTTATTGCACAGTACCTTCCATTTATTAAACATTCCATTTCATTAGCTACAAGTTATAACTAACGTAAATGTTACCTAAATTCAAAAAGTTACACAAAACATTTCGTTACATTAACTCTTTACATAGACTATAAATTATGTACTTCAAAGAAAATTCGGAAATTTTATCTGTAAGTAAAAGTTTCTTAAAAACACTAGAAATACAGCATTGTTTTCAACACCTCTCAACGTTTCAATACTGTTACTACAATAATTAAATACATATATATTTTATAATAACTCATTCATAGGGTCAGATAAGCATAATTATATTTGTTGATTTTACGCATTTAAGATTTGTAGTCATGGTAATATTTTAAAAAGTCTCACAAAACATCAAAAGTTAGTAGTAATTTTTTAAAGATATTCATGTGGTCTTTGTAGGGAAAATGTCTTTGTTAACAAACCTATTCAGGGTGTTTCAAAACACTCGTTACAAACTTTGGGATACTGTTCCATATACCAAAAGAGCCAAAAACTAAATGTAAGTAATGGTCTATTTCTTATAGTTTATTGTATGTCTGTCTATATACGTTTTTTACTTAAATAACTATATTTTTGTAAAAACTCAAATATTTTAACCAAACTTCATAAACGTATTTAATTTAATTATATCTAATAAGATATCAGGTTTGGTTAAATTTGTCGTATTGGTTTTAAAATGGTGGCCGTTTAATAATATTTAAATTGTAATAACTAAACAAATATCAAAGTTATTAAAATAGTACAAAATTACTTTTTTTCAGAATACATTAATACAAATTAAACACTATATTAAGTTTTAAAATCGAATATCAAATAACAAAATTATTAGAAGTTTATTTTGACCGTGCATGTTCTGAGAACCTATAGAACGAGGTAACAACACGCACGTGCAAACTAAAATTGCAGTATTCAGTTATTTGACATAGAATTCCAAATGTTAATATACTATTTATTTGATTTGTCTTGATATATTCTATATAAAGTTATTAAGTACTAATTTAATAAAATTATTACATTTTTAGTAATTTCAATTTTTTTTAAGTTAAATTTATTTGAGTTTTTATAAAAATATAGTTATTTAAGTAAAAAAACTACTTATCGTCAACCAGACAATAAACGAAAAGAGTTAGGCCATTACTTACATTAATATTTTGGCTCCTTTTGCTCTATAGTGCAATATCCCAAAGCTTGTAACGAGAGTTTTGAAACGTAAATCTACTTTGTTTTTGGCTCATTTAACATTTCCTGAAATTAAGAGTCAAGGAAAAAACGTGCCTAGTAAATATCCTTCCCAATTCCTGTTTATTTAGTCAGTGTTTACTCCATAATTGGAAATTAATATCTGTTGTACCACTTTGGTAAAGGACGAGTAACGCCCAAACATTATGGGAAATATAATGCTAAGGCCAGGTGAAATTTCTTTTACAACGTTGGTACAGCTGCATTCAGATAACTGTGAAGTGGGTTGTTGTTCAAGATTTATTTATATTAGATTAGAGTTACGGTCAAGGATAGGTTGTTAGAAGTCAGATAATCTCTACAAAAATATGTAGAGTTGTATTCAATGAAAGATCCACTGTCGGAAGAAGAGTTAACCCAATTTCCGTGTAAGATGGAATCATACCAAAATGTTATACGAAATATCATGGCTGAAATTCGTCTCCAGAGCAATAACATAGTAAGTAGTTGCAGGAGCAAAAAAGATTTATAGAAAATAGTTTCCCTACCGTGTAGGATTTATTAAGGATAACAAGGCAGTGATAATAATGTGTAGTGATTTATATCTTTAGTTTAATGGTGTTAGTAGGGATAAAATAACCTTTACGTATCCTGAAAAAATTGATAATGGCAGATGATCCATCAAAGGATCAGCGGATAAGGATCAAAGAGGCAAATACAAGAGCAGGAAACATTCCACTCCTGAGGAGGTTAAGGAGTAAAAGCTTCATAGATATATAGATATTCAAGTTTGAAATAAAGCAACAAAGTTTACTTTTCGGTACAAAAATATTTTAGAAATAAAAACCCAAGGTTAAAGACTCTTTGTAAAAAAGTACTCAAATATGTTTTGTACCAACTTTAACACTATCTTCTTTACAACATTCACATTAACACTTGCTTCTAATTTGATGAATGTAAGATTAAGAAGAAAAAATATTGAATAATCCGTAGGCAAGAAAGGCAGTGACGAAGTTTGTAAAATTTATTACATTACTTTGGATTCACAAGTCGAAAATTTGGCAGACTCACATTTATTTCACACTTCAATTCCTTAACTCCTCACTCCACCAGAAAAATAATACAATACAATATCAGGCATATTGTAACTTGTTTTCAAAAATAGATATTTATTTTTAATTTTAATTTAATTTAGCCTTTTTAATGTAGACGTTTTTATAAAATATGTGCTATTGGATCAATATAACCTCCAACAACAGCAAACATAAAACAATTAGGCTTGGTTTATTATAATTCCTGGTTAAATAACACTATAGTTAATAATTTTCAATTGAAAACTCAGTTTTTACTTTTATGATCAGGTAAAGTTATAATATTTTCAAATTCACATTTTATATATATTTTAAACATAATAACCCAACCTAGTAAGCAACTGAACATGGATAAAATGAGACCCAGTTTTTTGTTTTTTTATCTCCACATTCTCAAAACTTAAATTCATTATTTTTGCTTTTACTGCTTTAAATAAAACTAAATCTAAATGTTACCTTTGATTTGTCGATTTACTTTGCAGCCTTTTTAGTAGTATTTTTCCAGCGAGAATGTTCTTTCCAATATGTGCAGTATGTGATTTAATAACATATTAATAACTGTCTAATCTATTTGCTGTTTTTAACTTCATAAGGTACATATATAATAGTCACTACTAAAAAAATAAAATAATAATAATACAAACTCAACGTGTAAAATCTGTTGGCAACGGTAGCACATCTGATCTCCTGACCACATACTTCAAAGTATACAAAGAATACCTTGAAAATACAAATAATACCATTCCAGGGACAATTAGGGTCGATTTGTGATTTATGACAAATAATACTACCACAATGAAACAATTAACTAAGTCATGGTTTTTTTTTCTTACGGGAACAGGTCCAAATATTTTTAAATTTTAACCAGGTAAGCAGAACAGTTTTTAGATAAGGAATTTTAAAATCTATTATATATCTAAAATGGGTTAAGATGTTTCTTTCATAAGTCGTTTTTTGTCATTTTATATGAAATTGAATAAAAGCCATCTTTTTATGAAATGTATTGAACAATATTAATAATTAATTTTGTTATTATTTCTTTAGATATTAATAAAACATCATCTAGAAATAAATATAACATAGTCATTACTAAGTTTATTTACAAATAAATATTTTTGTGTGAGAATACTTGCCAAGTTTTTATTGTGAAAGATATTTTTTAAGACTCATACAGATGCTAAATAAATAGTGAATTAAGATATATTTTAGATTAAAGGCCTATAAATATTTCAAGTGCATAAACAAAATCTACTAAGAATAAAAACATTGGTGATTATTAACAAAGTAATTTTAGGTAAACAAAGATATTTTTATTTATTAGTTACGTTGTCATCTGAGCTGCCTCTGTCCTCACCATTAACATTGATGACGATTGTTTATGCATGCAGCATGTTAATTCTCCTTAGGTAATGAAGGTACAGCTGTTGACAGTTACTCTGATTGGCGGATCATTATCAATTAGGCAATAAAATGAGGTATGCATTTTAGTATTTTCATTAAAAATATTGTTGTTACAGTAAAAACAAAGGGGGGTATGTAAAGAAAACAAATAAATAAAAATTATTTTACACTACATAATTAATGTGGTAAGCAAGTAAGTAATGTTTGTCAATCCTGCCACTAGACAAAGTAAACAAATTATTAGTGCGTGTTATTATTTGGTATTTAAAAAGTTGATTACATGATCAGTTTTGATGCAAAATAGATGTACAAGGATAATATGAAATATTTAATTTACAAAAAGTAAAATAAGAGAAATTGATTATAGCAATACAATACAGGTAACGCTCTATTACCATAGATTTAATTTATAGTTAAAATAAAAGAACAATGTTTACTGTACACACACCCAAAAATGGCAATCGCTTTAAAAAGTTATGATTATGGCTCATTTTGGCAGGCTTATAACTTAATCAGTAAATACAGTGGTCAGTGAAGGGTGACAGGGAGTAGATTGGTGATGAAATGTGAGTGGGATTGGCCTTCATCCATCGTGCTTACAGAATGTTATTTGTAGTGTACAGGACATTTACAGCACATATATTCATAGCAAAGACTAGATTGTAACTCACTGTGGCAGGTAATGCATATTCAGTCGGGACTGTGGCAGTAAAAGAGATGTTAGTGGACGATGGTGAGGAATGTCAGTGCCCACATATACCGTGCTTACAGGATGTTATATATAGTATACAAGACATTTACAGCACTTATATTCATAGCAAAGACTAGATTGTAACTCACTGTGGCAGGTAATACATATTCAGAGTTGGGAGTGTGGCAGTGAGGAGATGTTAACGGATGAAGGTGAGGAATGTCAGTGACCACATATACCGTGCTTACAGGATGTTATATATAGTATACAAGACATTTACAGCACATAAATTCAAAGCAAACTCTAGATTGTAACTCACTGTGGCAGGTATTACATATTCAGTTGGGAGTGTGGGCAGTGAAGAGATGTTAGTGGACGATGGTGAGGAATGTCAGTGCCCACTATATACCGTGCTTACAGGATGTTATATATAGTATACAAGACAGCACATATATTCATAGCAAAGACTAGATTGTAACTCAATGTGGCAGGTAATACATATTCCAGTCAGGACTGTGGCAGTAAAGAGACGTTAGTGGACGATGGTGAGGAATGTCAGTGCCTACTTTCATCGTGCTTACAGGGATGTTATTTATAGTATACAAGACATTTACAGCACATATATTCATAGCAAAGACTAGATTGTAACTCACTGTGGCAGGTAATACATATTCAGTTTGGGACTGTGGCAGTGAAGAGATAGTGAGGGATTGTCAGTGCCCACATATACCGTGCTTACAGGATGTTATATATAGTATACAAGACATTTACAGCACATATATTCATAGCAAAGACTAGATTGTAACTCACTGTGGCAGGTAATAGCATATTCAGTCGGGACTGTGGCAGTAAAGAGATAGTGAGGATTGTCAGTGACCACATATACCGTGCTTACAGGATGTTTATATATAGTATACAAGACATTTACAGCACATATATTCATAGCAAAGACTATGATTGTAACTCACTGTGGCAGGTAATACATATTCAGTCGGGACTGTGGCAGTAAAGAGATGTTAGTGGACGATGGTGAGGAATGTCAGTGCCTACTTTCATCGTGCTTACAGGATGTTATATCTAAAGCAAATGGTTAACAAAAGCAGCACATAAAAAATATATATATATATTATATAAATATGAACAACTCGTATCCTACTAACCATTTAGGCGATATTTAGGTTTTGTTGTTCTTTTTATTTTCAATTCTTATAGTTTTTACAAAAACACAAATTATGAGAAAAAGAATTAATAAATCCCTATTTAAACATTCGAAGTTGTTTAAGATTAAGTTCTTTCGATACCAATTGTTTCTTACCTATATAGTTTAAAGAAATGTATGACATTTTTAAAACTTTTTTATAATTGGTTTTATCATTTCCCTCAAGATATTTAACATAACTGGAACAGTTTACGGAACATCAAACACTAACAAGAAATATTAGTAAACAGTTGGCAAAGTACTTAAAAAATCTATAGTTGACCAATCAAGAAAAAAAATCTGTCATAACATTTTATCAGAGTGATAACGGGGGGGGGGGGAAGCGGGGGGGAGGGGGGGGTGGCGGGGTGGGGGGGGGGATGAGGGGGGGGGGGGGGGGATCGTTGGGGGTTTGTCCTAGTATCTATAGGATGGGGGGGGGTGGGGGGTGATGGTCGTGTATGTATTACTCGTATCTTACGCTTTGTGGAGAGGGCTTTATCAACAGTCTCTCTATACACAGCTCACCCAGCTATTCAGTCGTCGACACTATACCTCGAATATCTCTATTCACTTGTGGTGGGGGGGAGTGGGGGGGGGGGGGTTGTGGTGTTGGATTGGGGGGGAGGGAGGGGTGGGGAGGGGGGTATTTTGTTGGGGGGGGGTTTAGGGCGGGGGAGTGGGGTTGAATTGTTTTATGGTGGGGTTGTGGGGGGGCGGTGGGGGGCGAAAGACAACACACAACATAAGACATAATCCTCTCAATCTCTGCGAGAGCGGGGGATGTTGTTATGAGAGCACACACACACACACGGGGAGTGACATCTATACACAGTTATATGCGTATGGGGGGGGGGGGGGGTTTTGGTGAGTATGTAATGGGGTCTCTCTCTTAGTTTTTTGAGTGTGATTAGAGATGAATTGAGTTGTATGTGGGTGGTGTTTGTGGGTTGGGTTGTAGGGGGTGGGTAGAGGTGCTATGATATGTATATTGGTGTGTGGTGGTTGTTGAGGTATCTATGTGTGAGATGTCTTTGAGGTGTGTGTTTGGGTGGGGGGGGGGGGGGTATCAGATGGGGAGTATCTATGGGATATATCTTAAGGTGTATAGTGGTGGGTGAGGTGGGGAGGGGAGTGGGGGTGAAAGATGGTTGAGAGTGTGGTGGTGGGGTGGGGAGGTGGGTGGGGGGGATGTGGTATTAGAGGGGGTGAGGTTGTGGGGGGGTGAGTGTTTAAGAGGTGGGGTGGGGGGGGGTAGGTGGGTGTGTGGTGTGTGTGTGAGAGTGTGGGGTGTGATAGAGATGAGTGGGGGTTGGGATGTGGTGGTGGTGAGTTGGGTGGGTTGTGGGGTGTTTGGGAGTTATATTTTTGTGTAGTGTTGTATGGGTGGTCAGTATGTTGTTTTTGGTGGTTATATGGTGATGAGTGAGGTGTTGAGATATGAGAGGTTGGTGGGTGGTTGTGGGGGGGGATGGGGGGGGGGGGGGGGGGTTGTTTGGTTGTTGTGGGGTTTATTTTGGTGTGTGGGGGTGAGATGTGGATGGTGTGTGTGTGTGTGTGTGTAGTGATAGTATGTGATAGTTATATCATGTGAGTGTGGGGTGTGTGTGAGTGTGTCTTGAGGTGTGTTGATGTGGGGTAGGTGAGTGTGGTATGTGTGATTTTGTTTAGTTGGTTGGTGGGGTCTTAAAGGGTGGTGGGATGATAGTTGGTTTTTTGTGGGGTAGAGTTAGATGTATTTTTGTGGTGGGTGTTTGGATTATATAGAGGGTTAGGGGTATTGTTATTGTATTGAAAATATAATATTATTATATTTTTTTTATTGTTTAAATATATATATTTGTTTTTGATCGAATTTATAACACACCTCAACCCTTCTCAACCAGAGGATTCTAAAAAGAAGAAAAACGTTCTACAACTCAATTTTATAGCCATACAAAAAAAACTGACCACCCCCATTGGCTGGAGTCAAAATGGCGGCTGCTGTGATATTATTGGTTAATTCCTATTGTCTGTTACTTCTCTTCTTTTATTCGCTGAAAATACATTATTAAAAACTATTTCGGAATCAAAATTAACCTGTTCATTCATTAATTTATCACGATCCTTACATTTTTCTTTAAAAATAAATAACTCTTCCCAAGCATTCATGTTACGACCCTTCTTACAAAATTTTAGAATATCTACATTTTCATCTATTTTATTCAAACTGTGGGTACAATTCAGAAGGTGTTTAGCTACATTAGATCTTTCAGGTTTATTATTTTTAAAAGCAGAGACATGGTTTTTATATCTTTTGCTAAAATTTACAGTCTGACCTATGTAAAACATATTACAATCATTACAGTTAATCCTATATATTCCTGAATTATTAAATTTATCTTCATTTTCAATATTCGGGTGTAAAATATTGGACATAGTATTACAAGTCTTAAAGGCTACTGATAAATTGAATTTCTTAAATCTATTACCAACTCTTTGTGTAAACGGCCCATTGTAATGGATGGATACATACTTCTTTTGTTCTTTATCGGATTTTTCTTTTTTAAGTGTTGTTCGTCTATCGTCTCGAATTTTGTTTTCTATTTTCTTTTTTATTCTACTTCCAATTTCATCAATCATTGATGCTTTGTATCCATTTGCAATAGCTATTGATTTTATTAAATTTATTTCCTGTTTTCTATCTGCAACACTTAATGGTATTGAATACGCCCTATATAACATACTTCTGAAGCTAGCTGTTTTGTGAGACGGGGGATGGACAGAACTGTTATTTATGGTACAATTGGTTTGAGTAGGTTTCCTGAAAATTCTATATGAAAGTTTGTTATGATCACGAATTATTTTTAGATCCAAAAAGTTAATTTCATTCATAGATTCAAATTCACTGGTAAAACTAAGCTTCTGGTGGTGACAATTAAGTATATTTAACATATTATCTAAGTCATTACATGATTTCTCGTTAAACAAAACCAGAATATCATCGACATAACGGGTGTAAAATATGATATCATGTTCCTTTTTTAATTTATCTAAAATGGAGTCTTCATGATACTGTAAATAAACTTCTGATAAAATGGCTGACAGTGGACTACCCATAGCTAAACCATCGTTTTGTAAGTAAAATTTGTTATTGAAACGGAAGTAATTTTGTTTCAAGATAGTTTTGAGCAACTTTACAATTTGATTTACATACATTTTTTCATATTGTTGTTCTACAAGTTTTTCCTTAACTAAGTTAATCACTTCATCAACTGGAATATTAGTGTATAGATTACATATGTCAAATGAGGCTAACCTAGTTTTATTACACAATTTTACATGACTGACCTTATCAACAAAATCAATACTGTTCTTAACGGTATATTTATTTTCAAGGTTCAAAGCAGAAGTCAAAATATTGGACAATATCTTTGATACGTTGTAAGTAGGCGCAGATTTGAAATTTACCAGGGGCCTAATAGGTACATTAGGTTTGTGAATTTTCGGAATACCATTCATTGTGGGTGCCTTAGGATTATTCATAAAAGCTCTAAAACGAACATTATCAGTAATAACTTTTGTACAAGATTTTACAACTTTATTAATTTCATCCTGATATTTATTTGTAGGATCACCTTTTAGTTCTTGAAATTTATTTTCCTTGATAAAATCTTCAGTTTTAGTAATATAATCCTCTTTTTTCAGAATTACAATTGCGTTGCTCTTATCCGCTTTAACTGCGACTAGATCTTCATTCTGTAATTTCTGTTTTACATCTAAACAAACTTTATAATCTAAAACCTGTTTCAAATTATTAGTTTGGACCTGCATTGTTTTACATATTTTACTTACATCATATCTAATTTCGTTTCTGTTACAATCTTTCAACTGAGATACATTACATTCAATGTCTGTGGCTAAAATATCGGCTTGTTTGTTTTGATTTTTTATGAAATTATGTTTGGGTCCATAACACAATACATCATTTTCAGATTTGCTAAATTCAACATTACTCATATTAATTACCCTTTTATGAAAAACGTGACTTTCATCATTAACTAAATGGCTAGTTAGATTGTCATTAGTACTTACATTCCTTAATCTTTGCAATTTCTTATTAAGTTTATTATATTTCGATTCCATTGTACGTGAAATTTCTTCATCAAGACTATCGTTCAGCAAATACCAAGCCCTACTACCATATTCTTTAACAAATTGCATATGAATGTCGTAACTCTTAAATGTCAGTTCGTCTTTTTTGCGATATAAATCTTTAATTGAGTTATTTACAAACAGTTTTTCAGCTTGTTGTTTTGTTTTCCTACCAACCACAGTATTACATTTAATTTTCACATTAACATATTTAGGTATTAAACCATGCTGCAAGCATTGCTTATTAAAATAAATATCGGCAAGAGTAGTGTGAACTTTGATTCTAACATTCCTGTAAATCCTTGCTAAATTTGCCTGACTGGCATTTACAAATAGTTTTTTAATTAGCATAATACGTGTTGGTACATATACAGTACAAGTAAACGTCACACAACACAAATTTATTACAATATAAGCACAAAATGCACAAATATTATGGTGATCGATTTCGGTGAACCACGCTCACCTTCCTCAGACCAGAGGGATTCACAAAAGAATGGAAAACGGTGTTCAACAACTCAATTTATAGGCCTATGATCACGTGACCCCATTGGCTGGAGTCAAAATGGCGGCTGCTGTGATATTATTGGTTAATTCCTATTGTCTGTTACTTCTCTTCTTTTATTCGCTGAAAATACATTATTAAAAACTATTTCGGAATCAAAATTAACCTGTTCATTCATTAATTTATCACGATCCTTACATTTTTCTTTAAAAATAAATAACTCTTCCCAAGCATTCATGTTACGACCCTTCTTACAAAATTTTAGAATATCTACATTTTCATCTATTTTATTCAAACTGTGGGTACAATTCAGAAGGTGTTTAGCTACATTAGATCTTTCAGGTTTATTATTTTTAAAAGCAGAGACATGGTTTTTATATCTTTTGCTAAAATTTACAGTCTGACCTATGTAAAACATATTACAATCATTACAGTTAATCCTATATATTCCTGAATTATTAAATTTATCTTCATTTTCAATATTCGGGTGTAAAATATTGGACATAGTATTACAAGTCTTAAAGGCTACTGATAAATTGAATTTCTTAAATCTATTACCAACTCTTTGTGTAAACGGCCCATTGTAATGGATGGATACATACTTCTTTTGTTCTTTATCGGATTTTTCTTTTTTAAGTGTTGTTCGTCTATCGTCTCGAATTTTGTTTTCTATTTTCTTTTTTATTCTACTTCCAATTTCATCAATCATTGATGCTTTGTATCCATTTGCAATAGCTATTGATTTTATTAAATTTATTTCCTGTTTTCTATCTGCAACACTTAATGGTATTGAATACGCCCTATATAACATACTTCTGAAGCTAGCTGTTTTGTGAGACGGGGGATGGACAGAACTGTTATTTATGGTACAATTGGTTTGAGTAGGTTTCCTGAAAATTCTATATGAAAGTTTGTTATGAGTTTGTTGTCTATCATAGCAAGTTTGTCTATCATAACAAACTTTCATATAGAATTTTCAGGAAACCTACTCAAACCAATTGTACCATAAATAACAGTTCTGTCCATCCCCCGTCTCACAAAACAGCTAGCTTCAGAAGTATGTTATATAGGGCGTATTCAATACCATTAAGTGTTGCAGATAGAAAACAGGAAATAAATTTAATAAAATCAATAGCTATTGCAAATGGATACAAAGCATCAATGATTGATGAAATTGGAAGTAGAATAAAAAAGAAAATAGAAAACAAAATTCGAGACGATAGACGAACAACACTTAAAAAAGAAAAATCCGATAAAGAACAAAAGAAGTATGTATCCATCCATTACAATGGGCCGTTTACACAAAGAGTTGGTAATAGATTTAAGAAATTCAATTTATCAGTAGCCTTTAAGACTTGTAATACTATGTCCAATATTTTACACCCGAATATTGAAAATGAAGATAAATTTAATAATTCAGGAATATATAGGATTAACTGTAATGATTGTAATATGTTTTACATAGGTCAGACTGTAAATTTTAGCAAAAGATATAAAAACCATGTCTCTGCTTTTAAAAATAATAAACCTGAAAGATCTAATGTAGCTAAACACCTTCTGAATTGTACCCACAGTTTGAATAAAATAGATGAAAATGTAGATATTCTAAAATTTTGTAAGAAGGGTCGTAACATGAATGCTTGGGAAGAGTTATTTATTTTTAAAGAAAAATGTAAGGATCGTGATAAATTAATGAATGAACAGGTTAATTTTGATTCCGAAATAGTTTTTAATAATGTATTTTCAGCGAATAAAAGAAGAGAAGTAACAGACAATAGGAATTAACCAATAATATCACAGCAGCCGCCATTTTGACTCCAGCCAATGGGGTCACGTGATCATAGGCCTATAAATTGAGTTGTTGAACACCGTTTTCCATTCTTTTGTGAATCCCTCTGGTCTGAGGAAGGTGAGCGTGGTTCACCGAAATCGATCACCATAATATTTGTGCATTTTGTGCTTATATTGTAATAAATTTGTGTTGTGTGACGTTTACTTGTACTGTATATGTACCAACACGTATTATGCTAATTAAAAAACTATTTGTAAATGCCAGTCAGGCAAATTTAGCAATGATTTACAGGAATGTTAGAATCAAAGTTCACACTACTCTTGCCGATATTTATTTTAATAAGCAATGCTTGCAGCATGGTTTAATACCTAAATATGTTAATGTGAAAATTAAATGTAATACTGTGGTTGGTAGGAAAACAAAACAACAAGCTGAAAAACTGTTTGTAAATAACTCAATTAAAGATTTATATCGCAAAAAAGACGAACTGACATTTAAGAGTTACGACATTCATATGCAATTTGTTAAAGAATATGGTAGTAGGGCTTGGTATTTGCTGAACGATAGTCTTGATGAAGAAATTTCACGTACAATGGAATCGAAATATAATAAACTTAATAAGAAATTGCAAAGATTAAGGAATGTAAGTACTAATGACAATCTAACTAGCCATTTAGTTAATGATGAAAGTCACGTTTTTCATAAAAGGGTAATTAATATGAGTAATGTTGAATTTAGCAAATCTGAAAATGATGTATTGTGTTATGGACCCAAACATAATTTCATAAAAAATCAAAACAAACAAGCCGATATTTTAGCCACAGACATTGAATGTAATGTATCTCAGTTGAAAGATTGTAACAGAAACGAAATTAGATATGATGTAAGTAAAATATGTAAAACAATGCAGGTCCAAACTAATAATTTGAAACAGGTTTTAGATTATAAAGTTTGTTTAGATGTAAAACAGAAATTACAGAATGAAGATCTAGTCGCAGTTAAAGCGGATAAGAGCAACGCAATTGTAATTCTGAAAAAAGAGGATTATATTACTAAAACTGAAGATTTTATCAAGGAAAATAAATTTCAAGAACTAAAAGGTGATCCTACAAATAAATATCAGGATGAAATTAATAAAGTTGTAAAATCTTGTACAAAAGTTATTACTGATAATGTTCGTTTTAGAGCTTTTATGAATAATCCTAAGGCACCCACAATGAATGGTATTCCGAAAATTCACAAACCTAATGTACCTATTAGGCCCCTGGTAAATTTCAAATCTGCGCCTACTTACAACGTATCAAAGATATTGTCCAATATTTTGACTTCTGCTTTGAACCTTGAAAATAAATATACCGTTAAGAACAGTATTGATTTTGTTGATAAGGTCAGTCATGTAAAATTGTGTAATAAAACTAGGTTAGCCTCATTTGACATATGTAATCTATACACTAATATTCCAGTTGATGAAGTGATTAACTTAGTTAAGGAAAAACTTGTAGAACAACAATATGAAAAAATGTATGTAAATCAAATTGTAAAGTTGCTCAAAACTATCTTGAAACAAAATTACTTCCGTTTCAATAACAAATTTTACTTACAAAACGATGGTTTAGCTATGGGTAGTCCACTGTCAGCCATTTTATCAGAAGTTTATTTACAGTATCATGAAGACTCCATTTTAGATAAATTAAAAAAGGAACATGATATCATATTTTACACCCGTTATGTCGATGATATTCTGGTTTTGTTTAACGAGAAATCATGTAATGACTTAGATAATATGTTAAATATACTTAATTGTCACCACCAGAAGCTTAGTTTTACCAGTGAATTTGAATCTATGAATGAAATTAACTTTTTGGATCTAAAAATAATTCGTGATCATAACAAACTTTCATATAGAATTTTCAGGAAACCTACTCAAACCAATTGTACCATAAATAACAGTTCTGTCCATCCCCCGTCTCACAAAACAGCTAGCTTCAGAAGTATG
Organism: Stictocephala bisonia; assembly: GCA_035578905.1. Classification (NCBI taxonomy): domain Eukaryota; kingdom Metazoa; phylum Arthropoda; class Insecta; order Hemiptera; family Membracidae; genus Stictocephala; species Stictocephala bisonia. Next base: position 14,547 of record JAQJVL010008265.1, read on the forward strand.
TTATATAGGGCGTATTCAATACCATTAAGTGTTGCAGATAGAAAACAGGAAATAAATTTAATAAAATCAATAGCTATTGCAAATGGATACAAAGCATCAATGATTGATGAAATTGGAAGTAGAATAAAAAAGAAAATAGAAAACAAAATTCGAGACGATAGACGAACAACACTTAAAAAAGAAAAATCCGATAAAGAACAAAAGAAGTATGTATCCATCCATTACAATGGGCCGTTTACACAAAGAGTTGGTAATAGATTTAAGAAATTCAATTTATCAGTAGCCTTTAAGACTTGTAATACTATGTCCAATATTTTACACCCGAATATTGAAAATGAAGATAAATTTAATAATTCAGGAATATATAGGATTAACTGTAATGATTGTAATATGTTTTACATAGGTCAGACTGTAAATTTTAGCAAAAGATATAAAAACCATGTCTCTGCTTTTAAAAATAATAAACCTGAAAGATCTAATGTAGCTAAACACCTTCTGAATTGTACCCACAGTTTGAATAAAATAGATGAAAATGTAGATATTCTAAAATTTTGTAAGAAGGGTCGTAACATGAATGCTTGGGAAGAGTTATTTATTTTTAAAGAAAAATGTAAGGATCGTGATAAATTAATGAATGAACAGGTTAATTTTGATTCCGAAATAGTTTTTAATAATGTATTTTCAGCGAATAAAAGAAGAGAAGTAACAGACAATAGGAATTAACCAATAATATCACAGCAGCCGCCATTTTGACTCCAGCCAATGGGGTCACGTGATCATAGGCCTATAAATTGAGTTGTTGAACACCGTTTTCCATTCTTTTGTGAATCCCTCTGGTCTGAGGAAGGTGAGCGTGGTTCACCGAAATCGATCACCATAATATTTGTGCATTTTGTGCTTATATTGTAATAAATTTGTGTTGTGTGACGTTTACTTGTACTATCTATAGTAACTCAGCCTAAAGAGTGTGTTCCGAAAATTATACATACATATTTTTGTATGCAGTCTAGAGTAAAACTATTTTTACAACTTAGTGAATGAAAATAATAAAACGAGCTTGTACAACATAACTCATTTAGTTTCTTTTAGAAATCTTCGAAATACATTTTTAACGTATTTAAATGAACTTTATACGATTGTAATAAAATAATGTATACATTTAAACGTATATGTATTCCTCATAATAATGATGTTAAATACACACCAACAAATAAAAATTATACTAAATATTTTGTGAAAAAAAAATATTTCATATACAGGGAAAAGCCTACTACGTAAAGTGCGTAATTTATATTAAACATATTCAAACAATTTATAATATTCGCAGTTTCATACCTACAACAATGTACCATGGTTAACCTGCCCATTACACCACGCATTCATCAGTGGCAGAGTGGTAGCCCTACAGTCACCCATTCTCGTTAATGGCGGTTGTTTATGTACGTGGTATGTTAAGGTTCACTAAACAATGATAGTACAGTTTATGATGGTATAAACTGGCTGTTAAATTGATTACAATCGTCCAAAAAAGTTGTTCATACTTTTTACTGAAAGGTATAAGTGTTGTCTTTAGAGACCCTTTTGCAATTTAAGTGTTTGCATGTTTATGTCAAATGAAATAACATTTTCGCATATCAATGTTATACGTATTATATTTCGCATAAATAATAATACTAGTAATATTATTTATAATGTAACTATTAAGTGTATTGTTGTTGCATTAACAGTGTCGTACGTTTAAGAGGACCACAGCGTTTAAAAATTTTATCTAACAGGGATGAAGAAATGAACAAAAATATAACTTAGTTAATAAAGTGAACTAAAAATATTTAACTATTTACTAATAAAATTTGTACGATTGTATGTGATTTTTTTCATTTTAAGTGTCGTATTTTCATACAGCTGTGTCTAAAGCTTATATCCTGCACTAAAATAATCTCAAGTACATTCTTAATGATTAACGTCTTATTTATTATGTTTCCTTTGAGATTACCATATTGTTTTATTCCGGATACCTACGCAAAGATTTTCCATACTTTTGTAAAGACATCTCCGTTTATAATTTCATAGATTAAGGATACATATTCAGAGGTATAGTTCGACGACTAAAATATGCTCGGGTGAGCATTCGTAACTGTATCAAAGCCTCACCAAGCGTAAGATACGAGTACATACATATCCTCGTTGCAAAAACCATCTAGAAACGGGAAAAAGAGGAGAAACATAGTTGTTAACACTGATAAAAGTTATGACAGATTTTTTTTCTTGATTGGTCAACTATAGATTTTTTAAGTACTTTGCCAACTGTTTACTAATATTTCTTGTTAGTGTTTGATGTTCCGTAAACTGTTCCAGTTATGTTAAATATCTTGAGGAAATGATAAAACCAATTATAAAAAAGTTTAAAAATGTCATACATTTCTTTAAACTATATAGGTAAGAAACAATTGGTATCGAAAGAACTTAATCTTAAACAACTTCGAATGTTTAAATAGGGATTTATTAATTCTTTTCTCATAATTTGTGTTTTTGTAAAAACTATAAGAATTGAAAATAAAAAGAACAACAAAACCTAAATATCGCCTAAATGGTTAGTAGGATACGAGTTGTTCATATTTATATAATATATATATATATTTTTTATGTGCTGCTTTTGTTAACCATTTGCTTTAGATATAACATCCTGTAAGCACGATGAAAGTAGGCACTGACATTCCTCACCATCGTCCACTAACATCTCTTTACTGCCACAGTCCCGACTGAATATGTATTACCTGCCACAGTGAGTTACAATCTAGTCTTTGCTATGAATATATGTGCTGTAAATGTCTTGTATACTATATATAACATCCTGTAAGCACGGTATATGTGGTCACTGACAATCCTCACTATCTCTTTACTGCCACAGTCCCGACTGAATATGTATTACCTGCCACAGTGAGTTACAATCTAGTCTTTGCTATGAATATATGTGCTGTAAATGTCTTGTATACTATATATAACATCCTGTAAGCACGGTATATGTGGGCACTGACAATCCTCACTATCTCTTCACTGCCACAGTCCCAACTGAATATGTATTACCTGCCACAGTGAGTTACAATCTAGTCTTTGCTATGAATATATGTGCTGTAAATGTCTTGTATACTATAAATAACATCCTGTAAGCACGATGAAAGTAGGCACTGACATTCCTCACCATCGTCCACTAACGTCTCTTTACTGCCACAGTCCTGACTGAATATGTATTACCTGCCACATTGAGTTACAATCTAGTCTTTGCTATGAATATATGTGCTGTCTTGTATACTATATATAACATCCTGTAAGCACGGTATATGTGGGCACTGACATTCCTCACCATCGTCCACTAACATCTCTTCACTGCCACACTCCCAACTGAATATGTAATACCTGCCACAGTGAGTTACAATCTAGTGTTTGCTTTGAATTTATGTGCTGTAAATGTCTTGTATACTATATATAACATCCTGTAAGCACGGTATATGTGGTCACTGACATTCCTCACCTTCATCCGTTAACATCTCCTCACTGCCACACTCCCAACTGAATATGTATTACCTGCCACAGTGAGTTACAATCTAGTCTTTGCTATGAATATAAGTGCTGTAAATGTCTTGTATACTATATATAACATCCTGTAAGCACGGTATATGTGGGCACTGACATTCCTCACCATCGTCCACTAACATCTCTTTACTGCCACAGTCCCGACTGAATATGCATTACCTGCCACAGTGAGTTACAATCTAGTCTTTGCTATGAATATATGTGCTGTAAATGTCCTGTACACTACAAATAACATTCTGTAAGCACGATGGATGAAGGCACTCACATTCCTCACCATCACTCCCTGTCACCCTTCACTGCCACTGTATTTACTGATTATTTATAAGCTGCCAAAATGAGCCATAATCATAACTTTAAAGCGATGCCATTTTGGGAGTGTGTACAGTAACATTGTTCTTTTATTTTAACTATAAATTAAATCTAGGTAATAGACGTACTGTATGTATTGCTATAATTCAATTTCTCTTATTTTACTTATTGTAAATAAATATTTCATTTTATCCTTGAACATCTATTTTGCATCAAACTGATCATGTATCAACATTTTTAAATACCAAATAATATCACGCACTAATAAATTTGTAAAGAATAAAAAAAGTAAGAACTATTTTGTAAATAAAAAGTAAGAACTATTTTATTTTATTTTCTAAAATGTTATTTCACTTATTACTTAGATGTAGGTAAAAAATCCATTAGTATTTATTTCAAGTAAAGTAATAGTTTTTTTAATATTCATGTATATTAAAATTAATGAAGGAATGACACCATATCTGAGCTACTATATTGCTATCAAAAACCAATTTTCATATTTTGGCAACAAGCTTATGAAAAAAAAGAAAAATAGTTAATATTGTTATTTAGTATTGAGGGCGTGTTGAGAGATTGTAAAGCTTAGTGCCTTTTCGGAGGACCAACTAACATCCACGTTAGTAGAGGAAATACTACAAAAGACGTTACCACGCACGATCACAGGGAGATACGTTTTATAAGTAGAAAGTAATCAAAAGGAACCAACTGTACCTTTAGAGGAGATAGTACATATCTTGGAGCGAAGAACTGAGAAGATGAGAGATGAGATGACCATAGAGATGGATCCACCAGGCCTGGTATATCGATGTTGTATAGTGGTCAGTTTGGAGCACAATACAACACTGTTTAGAGTTCACTTTGAATAAAATGCTGAGTATATCGACAGAAGAGAGATTAAGGAACAAAAAAGATCACTAGTTAATGAGACAAACATTAAACATTGTGAGAAAGGATCACGGCAATCGCGACGCGAGATCCGAGCGAACCGTTCCGCATAGCATCATGAGTTCAAATGGTCTTTTAAATTTAGGTAGACAGGGTTCACACCACCGGTTATAAGGGTTAGACAATGTCACCTGATATTTGACTGTTGGCAAAGTGCATGTGCATAGAGGCCAGTAATATTATTTAAATTTCAATATAGTAACAGGTGAATATATTATGAATATGTGAGTAACAATTTAAGCTTAAGAGATTATAAAAACAGATAAGAGGAACAAACTATTAAATTACTTAATTATGAACAACAATTAACTATATGTACAATATCTAATACTAAGTACGGAACAATTGGTGTACAATAATTATAAGGAACATGTTTTTTATAGAGTAACATACTATATTATGGTAAAAACTAATAGTTAGAAGTTAGATAATATTTATATATATTTACATAAAAATAGGCTTGTAAGTAATTGTTCTGCTCTCTAATATGGAGATACAAGTTAAGAATGCAGTACTGTAAAGTAAAACTTAGTGGCTTGTTTTGAACAAATTGGTTTTGGAGTCCTTCTGTTTCTTCTCTACTAATTACCTTGAAATATTATATAGATATAAACTTAAGCAACTATTTTCATAACAACAAACTTAATACTGAATAACTTGCATATATTTTGTTCACCGATGCATCGATTAGACTTTAGTAGGGTAATTTGCCTTCGGTTTTCACTTTCGAAGGCAACCATGTTAAACGCCCATAAGGAAAAAACGTTAACGTTGTGCGCCGGCAGGTCGGCCGCCTGCCTTCAAAGTCGCATATCGAAGGCAGGCATGTTATGCTCCCATAAGGAAAAAAGTCGGGTGTCGGCAGCTCTGTCGCCTTTATTGAGTATACCGTAGACTCGGCCCGCCGATCATGACATTCACTGCAGTTTGGGCCGTGACATTCGGTGCCAGTCGGCCCGTTAACCTCAAGACCGGTTCGTTGCGACTTCCTTATCGGCTATTACGTTTCGGTCAGGAAGACGGCGAGTCCGTGGGCCGCCTGACCCGGTTTTGTCAGATGAAAAGCACA